>JASANE010010293.1:0-59921 GCA_030248225.1 Trileptium ribeirensis
TTGGTAACTTTGCGATAAATAACTAAAAAGTTATTAAATTAATTAATATAAACTATTAGCTATGTAATTAAGATATTAGCTAAGTACTTAAAATAGCATTATATACGTAATCTACATAGTCGATAACCTATAAATACAAAGTTTGGTAACTTTGCGATAAATAACTACAAAGTAATTAAATTAATTAATATAAACTATTAGCTATGTAATAAGATATTAGCTAAGTACTTAAAATAGCATTATATGCGTAATCTACATAGTCGATAACCTATAAATACAAAGTTTGGTTACTTTGCGATAAATAACTAGAAAGTTATTAAATTAAATAATATAAATTATTAGCTATGTAATTTACACAAATTTTAATAAAATAATTAAATTCCTAATAGTCGAAAACCTATACTTACCAATTTTGGTAACTTTACTATTAATAGTTATAAAGTTATTAATGAATAACCCGTAAACTATTAGCTATGTAATTTATGCAAATTTTAATAAAATATATATTGCCAAAGTCGAAAACATATAGTCACCAATTTTGATAGCTTTGTTGCAGGGAGTAACCGGAATTCCGGTTCCGGTTCCGGTTCCGGCGAAAATCGTGTTCCGGTTCCGGTTCCGGCAAAGAGCAAAAACCATACCGGAACCGGAATTCCGGTTTAAAAATTTTGTTTGAAACTTTCACGTTTTTTGCTTCATCCTGTAATCCAAACATATGTAATATATTATACAATAATCAAGCTCCAATACAACCAAGCAAAAGAAAAGATTAACTAACCAATTTGCCGTGTGAAACGTAAGTAGGGCACATAATTTGAGCAGGAATTTTTCATAATAACTTGCAGGATTTTGTTACATCAAAGCCAGGTCGATGCTTGTAGCAGCTATTTTACACATCCAGAAGTCTGTGGGATACGTTTGAATTAAACCGGTCCAACTCGGTAACAGAGTATGGCTTACGCAGAAGTACTTAGGGTGTGCATGGCTAACATAAATTGCATCAAGCACCCGCCAGTGCGCTTGTAAACTTGGTAAATCAGTCTAAATTGAAGTAAACTAACGTTATCTGCAACGCAGCTAGAAACTGCTTTCTTGGCAATGAACTGTATTTATTGAAACTGTGCGAACAGAATCACAGTGTGTCTCATTTACAGCGTTCTGATTAGAAAGTTATGATCATTATGATCTAACTGACGGACACTGTTTGTCCAACGCTAGCCTAAACAGTGTCTCTGACCATTGATCAGACAATTACCTTCTATCTATTATTTTCTCTTAGAATCATATAAACCAATAATTTTAAGTTTCCTACAGAAGAACATGCAACAACCGTATGTGTAGTAAAGGGAGGCGACTGGAGACAGAGCGAAAGTGTGTATTCTACGCTCCAAGCTTTGTAAGCACATTCGATTTGACGCAGTATACGCAATGGTGTATAGTGGAAGTCATTTTTTGCTCTGAATGTCCAAAAACCGACATATTTGATCGATAAATAAACATTATTAGCTTCCTCAGTCTCTTTAAAGTTTCAGAAAGGCAATAATACCATCGCAATACATTAAGTTTAATGTAAAAGTAATTTTTAATGCATTTTAAATCCACTATACCTTCATTTCTTCCATCATCTGTTTTACTATATATAAATTTCGAAGACCAGGTTCCGGTTCCGGTTCCGGTTCCGGATCCGGTTTAAATGGACGGTTCCGGTTGCTGGTTCCGGTAAATTTCGGTTCCGGTTATTCCCTGCTTTGTTGCTAATAGTTCAAAAGTTATTAAACTATAACTTATAAATTATTAGCTATGTAATTATAGGTTATTAGCTACGTAACTTAGCTTTATTTAAATAGAACAAATGGAACCAACGTAGTTGAAAACCCCTAACTACTAATTTCTGTTACTTTATGACTAGTTGTTAATAAGTTATTGAATCATAACTTTTAAATTATTAGCTACGTAATTATATTTTATTAGCTATGTAACTTACCTATATTTAAGTAGCAAAACTCAAATAAGCGTACCTGAAAACCTATAGTTATAAATTTTTATTACTTTATGACTATTTGTTGAGAAGTTATTAATAATTATTAGCTATGTAATTATAACTTATTAGCTATGTAACTTAGCTTTATTTAAGTAGCAAAAATGAAATCAGCATGCTGGAAGACCTATAAGTATTAATTTTTATTACTTTATGATTATTGGTTGAAAAGTTATTAAATTATTACTCATAAATTGTTAGCTATGTAACCTATCACATTAAAAACAAAAGAAATAAAATCAGTGTAGCCAAAAAACCTGTAGTTGTGAATTTTGGTAACTTTGCTACTATTAGCTAAAAAGTTATTAACGAAATACCTATAAACTATTAGATATGTAACGTACGATAATTTTGGTAAAGTAAATAAATTCGCTCTAGTCGGAAACGTACAGTTATCAATTATTGTAACTTTTCGATTGCTAGCTAAAAAGTTATTACGAATTATTAACTATGAACTCTAGCTATATATTGCAATATACATAAAATATAACAAACTATACCATCTTTTGCCGAAAATATACCGACGTTTTGCAAATATGTAAAGCTATACTTAGAAAAAAGATGTGTAATTGTCAGTAAATTTAATATGTTATTTATTTTAATAGTATGGGTTATCCCAAAAATAGCAAGAATCATGGACATAGAAACATGAAAAAATGATGTCGTATGCTGAATGACCATATGGTCATATTATGACGATGAATGCAATATTATGTTTAAAATTATTCATTTATGACATCACTTGGTTAAGAGTAGAAACAAACTGGTCGCAGGAAGTAAGCTACATGTAATAATAATACTACTAGTCTGCTACTAATAAAATGACGCCTAGTTGATACCCGAAGCTTGCTGATATATAAAATGAAACATATATAGATGACGTGATCCATTTGGTATGCTTTGTTGAGTTTATTTTATCAGGGAAAAGTACGGTGGAGTTGAGAGTGTGTGATGTTTTATTCCAATATATTTCAAAATTGTTGAAATACTATTATTCGTTTGAAACTAAAATATGATGATTTGGGAGATCATGTTTGTTGCCTAGCAACAAGATAGTTTACTGCTGGATTGTGTGGGGTATATATGCCATCTGTCACCCCACCCACTCCACTTGTGTGGGGGGGGGGTAAAACCCCCATTTTCTATCTACTGGCGTACCATCATCTGTGTAGCGTCGGCTGTAGATCTTCCAGGCCTGAATCCGGCTTGGTTGTCGTCAACCAGCTTCAGGTGTTCTGCCCACCACCGCAGTCAGTTTGCCAAGACACGTGCGGTGATCCTACTGCCCATTGCCAACAAACATACGCCTCTGTAGTTATTACCATCGTTGCGATCGCCTTTCTTGAACAGAGGGATAACTTGTCCCACCTTTAGTTCGTCGTCCCACTCGTTCGCTCTCGTGCGAAACATATGCTGCACCATGTCCACCAGCTGCGCCCTGATCTCCGGACAGGCAGCGTGGATGTAGCACATACGCAGGGCGTCACGACCCGGTGATGTTTCCTTTATCACCTTCAGTTGCTCTAGTATCTCCGCTTCTGACGGGATTTCATTCATCGAGGCGTTCGCCGCTATAGCCTTTGGGCAGTTCCGTAGGTCCGCCGTTTGCTCCCCCGCCGCCATCACCTCGTTGGGATTCCGCTCGAACCTCTTTTCGGAAACTCTTTCGAAGTGACGCTTGAAATCGTCAGTCGTTATCTTCGTGCTATTTGGGGCCTTTCTTCCGAGGTTGCGCAGGATTTTGTACATCTGGCCCGCGTTGCCCCTGTTGCAGGCTTCTTCACACTCGTTGATAACGTCATCCCACCATCGTTGTTCCCATTGCCGAAGTTTTGCCTTCATGTCCCGACGTGCCCTTTTTAAATGCTCTTTAACCTCGTCGATCCTTTGGTCGCGTTCCCGTCGTGTTGCCCTCGTGGCGCGCTGGTCTTTCATAGCACTCCGCTGTTGAGTCAGATCGTTAATCGTCGCTTTCAATTGATTAATCTAGTCGTCTCTCCCGAGCAACCATGGGCTGCTGTGTTCTTTCCGTTTCGTTCCACACACTCTTTCGGCTGCGTCCGTCAGAATCTCAGCCAGGATGTTGTAGTTGGATGCGTCGTTCTCCATCTCGTGTTCTCGTTGGGCGTACGCTTCCCTTGTCGCCTGCTTATAACGCTCCCTGACCGCTTCATTCTTTAGCTTTTAAGATGGCTAGTCTCGGATAAGGAAATAATATTCGATGCATTAGTATCATTAATCTCATTATTATTATCATACAATTCCATCATCTCCAAAGAGCTGGGGACTTCGGAAAACCAACAGGTGGTCCCTGGAGAAGCACTGGCATTACTCACAGGGTGCAGGCCATAGAAGGCCCTTGCCAGCAAATGGTTTAAAGAGCTCCTCGGGATGGCTGGGCCCTAAGCGCTCTGTTGGTCCGCAGGAGGTTGGCTGGGCCCTGTCGCTAGACGCAGCTTTGCCCCTTTTCCGCGAACCCTGACGGACGTTTTGCCGCACCGTCTTTGCAGACGTGCGTGACCCACTTGAGCCGAGCCGAAGCAGAAGGCAATCCATCGACAAGCATCACCGGCATTACTAACATCATCACAAGTATCATCGTCATCATCACTACTCAAATCTCGCGGACTTATCCTTTCGTCTCCGCGTACCAAAAACTTATCTACAACCTCAGTGATTTCACAATCATCATCAACATTCACTATCTTCATCAATATCAACAATTTCACACAATCCAACAACACAACTAGTTCTCAGTGCTGGATCAACTCACTCGTCCGCCTCAGAGTCACACAAAACCAGAATATGTCCGTTTGATTGGTCGACGAAGGGTTCATTTCGCACGCAATATTCGCTTCACAGTTCGTGTTGCATTTCTGCACTTTTGTTCTATCAAATTATATATAAGGGGTTCTTCGGAAATTTCAGGCGAACGTTCATATAGCATTGATAATCGGTCACCAAAATATACATCTTTTGTTATTTTCTCATTTTTATGCTATTTAAACTATCATGTACAAATTTGTCCATATAGTCATAAATACGTACGTTTGCTTTCTGCGATGTCATCGTCAAGGTCTGTTGACTAACCAACAAGTGAAGAATCGGTCGGCTCGAACGATCTATGGCTTCGAGTTTAACGCGTAGCATCATCACACGGCCATGATCACGTTCACCTGTCGAGCAATTATCTCGTCATCAGCTTTATTGTTGTAGTTCATGTAATAGTCAGTAGCATTCAGATACCCATCACTATCATAACGTATGTTGTCCGTAGTAGCTATAGCGTTCACTTGCCCAGATTGCTCTCCAACCCCTTATCTTGGATATTGCCTAATTCACGGCTCAAAACATCCAATCGGTGGTTAGTTGCAGGGATGTGGTCTCGCGTTCCATTGCAGTTAACACGGTTTCGTCGCAGTTGCATAGCGTTATTTTATTGGTTACATCTATGCCTTATTAGGAAGCGATTACTCGGTAACGGGGGTCTGTAGCAAGGTCCACGGTAGGCACGATCCTTACACATTCGCTGAAATGGGTTACTCGATTACAAGCGATCATCAAAGCATTTGTAGGTCCATTTGCAAAACGATCAGTGTAATTGGTCCACCATTATTATAGCCGGAGGGTGGTCAATTGCGCTTGACATTTGAGCGAGCAAAGTCTGCGCGGCGTAATCCGTTGCCAAATTGGTTATTTCCATATCCATGGAAATAACTCAGCACGATTCTGCAGGTACTGCGCATAGTTTCTCCTTGGATTACTAATGGCTCCCATATAGGGCTTACTCACATATCTCGAGCGATTGGGTTGAGATCATCTGCGCACATAGCTGAAAGCATACACATTAGCAGGTTGCAGGTTTCGCAAGCAAGATGTACCGACATGGGGCAATCACGCGCAATGTGCCCAAACTGGCCACAGTGGAAACTGGTTATAATCTACGACTGAGAGTGCGGTCCTACAACAGGCGGCGAGTTCGCGATAAATGGTTGCGCTGGAGCAGTCAACTGATATTCGGCTTCAATTCTCCTATCGATGACATCAAGTAAGAGATTCTTGGTGGCATTATTAGCGTTGCTCGCACGACGATGTTCTTCCAAAACGGATTGAAGCTGCTTGACCATACCTTGGGCGTTAATAACTCTTAGCTACGCGGGACTTTCACTGGCTGCGGTAGACGTATCCGGCTTAGCGCAGCCCGATATGGCATCATTATAACGCTTAGCGGATCTTTTCGGCTATCCCCCAGCCGGAATTTCGTCAGTTTTAAATGTACAGATAAAATTTTGGTACCAATCGATTCAGCTCGATGAGCTGATTCAGAAAATTGCCATTTTACCCACATCCCTGATAATTTTTTCGCTTTTTCGAGGTCCCAATGGGAACACAAAATTTTTTTCTTCGGAATCTGGCCATGTTGGGCACCGTTCAACTCGGCTTCATAAGATAAATCGACTGGTGTATAATTTATTGAAATCTACCCCACTGTTAGAAAGTTATGAGGGCCCAAGTAAAACCTGAAAGGCAGAAATAAAATGCAGGCCATGCCGTTCTGGGTATACTAAGCCTTAGTCTTAGCCTAAGCTAAGGTCTTTATATGAGACATACACTAAGCCTAAGTCGGGGGGCTGCCGCCCCCCGAACCCCCTCTAAGCTGTTCTTTTTCTAACGTTATAACGTACGGCCCATCAGGGTTATTGGGGCCCTCATAACTTTCTAACGGTGGGGTAGATTTGAATAAATTGTACGCTAGTCGATTTGTCTCATCAAGCCGAGTCGAACGGTGCCCAACATGACCATATTCCGAAAAAAATTTTAGGTTCCCAAGGGGGGGACCACTGGGACCTCAAAAAATTGTCAGAGATGCGGGTAAAACGGGTATATTCTGAACCAGCTCATCGCGCTGCATCGATTGGTACCATAATTTTATCTGTACCTTTAAAATTGACGAAATTCCGGCTGGGGGATAACCGAGAAGACCCGGCTTTGCAACCTCACCTATATCACGGACAGCAAGATACTCGCAACTCGGATGCGTAACCCTCTCTGAAAAAATTTTCGAAACAGCGTATCCCCTGCTTAACGTCTACATCGGGAAAACCTCGGTCACACAATTTTTGTGGTTCTAATCCACAGACTCATCAGTGCCCTGTTTTCTGCTTTGGAAACTGGTTCAACTGTAACAATTATAATTCTTGCCGGTTGGACGATCTGACACAGCTTTAAGGTGCGACAGATTTGCGTTACGTTGCAATAAAGCTTGATAATAATACAACTACAAACTCATGTCACTAATTGCAAATGCTGGCACTTCATACAACGAACTGGTAAGGCATCCTATCGCTGCAAACGTTAATACAAACAAGTGGCACCACCAGTTAGTAGACCCAGAATCCCCACTTTCTTACTACTATAGGTTTCTCACATGGGACGTAGACTAAGTCGGTGGGCTGCCGACCTCCGAACCCCACCCTGGGATAAGTTTGTAGCGATATGACGTACCACCCGTCAAGGTTACCTGGCCTAATGCCCTTAGGCACATAGTTTGGTAAATTATCTCTATACAATATTATCTGCGCATTACAGTATAAACTCAAACTGTTTCGTATTATAATAGGATTACCCACTAATGCATGAGTAAACTTAAGCTGCGCCGCCTACTATCATCTTTTGACATTATGTATAAAATGTTTATAGAGAACAAATAGTTACAATAGCCTAACGCTATTTCCATACTTTTCCGTTCTGCGGACGCTTAATATCTAATTACAAATACGTTTAAGTTACGTTAGCTAACACAATACACCTTTTTACACTTTCACCATAACTGCGTTCCGAAACGCTAAATTAGGCTACTTGCATTTTAATTTTTTTAGTTATGCTAACGCAATTCTTGATATTCTTAAGGGTCTGGTTGGTTCGCGAACAGTTCTATGATGTATACAATAAATTCTATGAATTTTTGTGCGAACAGACCGAGCTTTTTTATGCACAAAATTGTTCGCGAACATAAAGCACTGTTGAGATCAAGCTGTTCGCGAACACACATATATGTCCTAACACTACGTTAGTACTAAAAAGGATATTAACTGTGCGTTTATATTGTTCGCGAACGTGTGTCCTTAACTAAAATATGTTAAAATAATAATGTGAAAAATCTTAATGCAATTTTAACTGGAAATCCGGGAGCTGAAAACAGTATATCGTTAAATCCGTATGTTTTGTTCGCGAACATGACATCCTTAGACCATCGACGTGCAAGAGTATTTTGATGGGAATTACAAGTCAACGTTTTAATATTAACATTTTCTAGTTAAATGTGTTCGCAAAAGTCACAAATTTTTTGCTCGATAAATGGGTGCGTTTATCTTTACACATAAAAACCTGTTCGCGAACACTGATGTGGTGATATAAAATAAGGGGTAGCGAACACTGATCCCATACTTCAGTTATATTAATCACGAGTAAAATATCGAGAGTAATGCAAAGAAAAATATTTATGCATGAAACCCAAGACGTTCGCGAACATCATAGTCTAACGTTCATTGTTTTAATACTCGTTTTTCAGCAAATATATCAAACTGAAGAAGTTCACGAACATAATATATGAACGTTCCATGTCTATAATACTGGTATCACAGTTTAGGCAAAATAGCCATTACCAAAATTTTCATTTTCGCTATAAGGCATACGGAGCGACCGAAAGTGCTGCATACAACCTGTATGTATTGCAACATGTTCTTCGCGAACCAAAATATGAAACTCAAAAGTAGCGAGTTTACGTTC
This sequence comes from Trileptium ribeirensis, assembly GCA_030248225.1. Taxonomy (NCBI): domain Eukaryota; kingdom Metazoa; phylum Nematoda; class Enoplea; order Enoplida; family Thoracostomopsidae; genus Trileptium; species Trileptium ribeirensis. Next base: position 8,828 of record JASANE010010293.1, read on the forward strand.
ACTAACAAAATCAGAAATTCAGAACTTTAAACTCCAACGGCCAGTAAGCTATTCGCTAACATTTTCGAAGGAATCAATATGGTTGACCAAAAGTATTATTCCTGTATACCGAACGAGCAATTGCCAATCACTAATTTCAAAATAGGATGGTAGGCGAAAGCAGGTTAAGTTTACTCATAACTAAGTAGGTGTTAGCTGCCCATAATGATACGCAATGAAATGCTCTGATAGAAATTTTACTAACACTCAAATACGATATATATTTAAAATCCACGTCGATATTATATATTCGTGATCGTCACCGTCCGAATTATTCGTAAACAATGATGCCACTCAGTGGATGTAAGTTTTGCAGATACCACACATCGTTTAAGGAAGGACATAGGCGCAAACGCCGCGGGGAGGGACGTGTCGTCCAGAAATATACCTGGAGACGACTATATTCCCCCTTACCCAGAAATACAGAAAGTTGGGAGAATCATGAATGTGTATTTAGAAATGTGTGGCGTCCTCTCAAAAATTTATAAATGACCAAAACCTCAAACCTGGAGTCAACATCTGCGTTTTAAATTTAGTGGCGCTTTACTGCATCCTAACGTTAATTCTGTTTTAATATGTATTCTACGGTATAGGTAAGCACAATAAAGCTATATGCAGCAAGATAGAGAATCTGCTCCAGAGGTTGAACCTAAGAAGAACCATGTTTGCATAGTTTACGGAGACAGAATCACAAGTGTCCAGCAGTTTTAAACAGGACCATGATGTAGATGCTAGCGCGTTTTACTAACCACATAAAATCAAAACGTTCGCGTTTGTGCACTTCTTTAGCTTGATGTGCATACACTATGGGTGTTCTTTTGTCGAACTGAATCTTGAACAAATTCATATTTCTGCCAACGCTATTCGTTGTACAGCGGATACAAATGGGTATATACGTACATATGACTTTGTTTGTCAGCATTCAACTGAACGCGATCTGCCAATTGAGCTTTAATTCGTAAAATAGTGACTGCAAACAGCGCAACGAATATGTCGGATGTACCTACATATCACAAATCGTGACCGGTGCCCATCATGACTGTCACCTTTAGGGTCTAGGCGTTATAACGCTAGAAAAACAACAGCTCAGAGAGGGATCGGGGGACGGCAGCCGCCCGACTTAATCTTAATACATGGCCCATATAAAGACCTTTGTTTATGTTAAGAGCAGGGAGTAACCGGAATTCCGAAGTTTCAGTCCCCCCCCCGGGAAATTTACCCTAGTGTAACTTTTCCCCCGGTAAATTCACACTAGGCTAAATTTTCCCCTGAGAGAAGAATTACCCGAAGTTCCCGTTACCGGGTAATCTTTCCCCCAGAAGAATCCGCGAAAAGGCGATATCTTCTCCAAAAAAATATACAATATATATACTTAATCTGCAGATATATGGGATTTTTTCAGGAATATTTAAAAATGTCAAGTAATGATGGTATTTCGGATGTTGCGAATATGTTTCTTCACGCGCGTATCCAGACGCCAAATGGGATAAGGGCTTAGCAACAAGGCAAAAAAGAATTGAAAGCGAAAACTGAGGTAGAAGTCCAAACGATTTCACTTGTCCAAAGGAAAACTCATGACCAAAACGTCGAAAGAACACGTCATTTCCAATGAATCTCGCGCTAGGATCTTAAAAGATTTTCACGACAACCGTGGTCATCTTGGACGCGATCGCTGCTATGAGGCTGTCAAAGAGACATATACTTGGGACAATATGTACGCCGATATAAGTAACTACGTCAAATCCTGTTTGGTATGTCAGAAAATCAGCCCCAAAGGATTCGATCAAGAGTCAGCTCAGCTGCATCCTTTACCAGTGACGTCTCCTTGGTACCATGTTGAAATTGATTTGACAACAATGCCTTGAAGCGCAGATGGAAACAAGTATATACATTTTAATATTAGTGAATTTAATGACCAAATGGGGTGAAGCTGTATTAATTTCGGACAAGTCAGCGAAAAGTGTAGCAAAACAGTTATATATCATTTTTCTTAGAATGGGATTTCCTAAAGTGTTGTCATCCAATCAAGGTCGGGAGTTCGTTAACTTAGTCATAGAAAACAGTTTGAAAAGAGTACTTCTTCGTATCACCCCAGGACTCAGCGTTTAGTCGAAAGATTTAACGCGACGATAAAACGAATGTTCCACAAAATGGCACAGGATCCAGAGCTACGTGATTGGGACGCACATTTGCTTGAGGCTTTATATGCTTACCGTAATTCACGACAACAGTCTACCAAGAATACGCCATTCAGTTTAATGTTTGGACGTGAAGCTGTTTTCTGGAATAGTTATCAAGTGGATAGAGACAATAGTTTGCCTTGTGCGGACGAGATCTTAGGTGCAAGGGAAGCAGTTCGCTCTATCGTAGATGACGAAAACGCAATAAACCTTATCTCTGAAATTATTTCGGGATGATGCCAAAAATAACGTACAGGTTGGCCAACATAAAATGAAGGCTCAGTATGATCGAACGCGAAAGAATATTAAAGATTTCAGAATTAATGATAAGGTACCTTTATTCAATGCAAAGAAAAAGGATTGAAAAGGTTCAAAAATGGAAGTAAACTGGAGTGGTCCTTACATTGTTACTGCAATCCACAGCAAAGGTGTTTATAGTCTCTCGAAAGACGGAAAAGAGCACGCCAGAAAGGTTAACGCATGCTTGTTAAAATCTTTTGTAGAACGAAAAGATTTCAACACAAAGAACGAATGTAATTTTGACAGAAGTTATGCTGCGAAGAGTAGCAATACCGCTAATTATTTTCAGCCACCTGACAAGCAATGGCAAATAAAAATTTGCTCGAAGCTGAAATTCAAACCAAACGTTTCTTTTCACCGAAATCAGGGACAAAAAACGTTGGGCCCGCCTCAACAGATTACCGAAGTTAAAGGAGATGGAGCTTGCTACTTTCGCGCAATCTCATACGCTGTTACTGGAAATGAAAAGTGCCATCACTTTTTAGATACAGTTTGCTCGTTTCAAAAGTTAAACGAGGAGACTATCAAAAACTATACTGGGAAAAATTACACCGCCGAAAGTAACATAGAGAATGTCCGCACTTGGGCAACAGAAGCAGAAATTTTTTCCACAGCCGCTTTATTCAACACGGTATCTACGTTTATTGCCTTTCAGGATCTGAATTTAAGTGGGTACCATATCCTTCATCTGTTTTTGGTAGACAGTGAAGTCGCAAACAGAGTTTACTTGAACAGTCCAAAACAAGTTTATTTTGATTATGTTCATTATTAAGAAAAACTCTCGTTGATATGGCTTTAATATCCGGCTTTGTTTTATTAAAATTTGAAAAAATATTCTTGCCTGTATCAATAATGTACTCGTGTTAGTGTATGTTGCATTTAATCGTGGGAATGAAATAATGAACAATATATGTGTATTTTCAGGGGGAAAATTTACCCGAGGGAGAAATTACACTGTGAGGGAAACAAAAACCGTGTAAACTTTCCGGAGGAAAATTCACACTAGGGTAAATTTTCCGGGGGGAAAATTACCCCGTAACACCGGCAAAAGCATACCGGAACAGTAATTCGGGTTTAAAAATCTTCCACATGTTTCTTTCATCTGAGGTCCAAACATGTATTGGATATACAATGATCAAATTCCAAGACAAGCAAACAAAAGAAAAGATTAACTCTGCAAATTGCCCTGTAAAACATAAGAAGGCATCATAATTTCAGTAGGAATTTTTACAAGTTAACAAAAGTTAATTTAATGGAAGTTAACATAAAAAGCCAAGTCGATGCATGCAGCAGCTATTTTGCCCATTCAGAAGTCTGCGGTGTAGAATTAAAATTAACCGATCCAACACGGTAACAGAGTATGGATTATTTAGAAGTACTTAGCTGTAAACTTGGCTATCATAAATTGAGTCAAGCACAGCCAATGCGCTTGTCAGCTTTGTAAATCAGTTTACCTTGGAGTAAAGTAATAAACGTGAAACGCAGTCAGAAACTGCATTCATGGTAATGAACTCTGTTTATTGAAACTGTGCGAGCAGTATCACAGTTTGTCTCATTTATAACATTTTGATCAGGAAGTCATCATCATCTAAGCTGAGAGGCACTGGTTAACCAACGCTAGCCTAAACATCGTCTCTGAGATTTTTTTATGCCTTCTTGTTTTGATGGGATATCACTGACCAGAAAATTGTTGTATACCTTCTTTTATTTTCTAGAACCACATAAACCCATAATTTCAAGGTTCCTTCGGGACAACATGTAACAAACGTATGTCAGGTACAGGGGACAGATTTTGACAGATCGAAAGTGTTTAGCCTGAGCTCCATGCGTTGGAAGCACATTCAGTTTGACACAGTTTACGGAAGGTCGTACATTGGAAGCCATTTATTTGGTCTGGGTTTAAAAACGACTTATATATATATAAATATATATAAGTTTATATATTTATATATATATAAGTTATATATATATAAAACGGTTTATTAATATATTGCATAGTGATATATATATTGGGATTATCCTTAATACGAAAAGTGGCCATCATCGAGTGTTTAATACTAAATACCGAAATCACATAAGCACCTCAGATATCGACCTATTCATCAGCGCATTATATCACACACTCTCTAATGTCCCCGGAAAGTATAGCGGGAGGTTCAGGGAGGAGGATAAATTTTCGGAATCTTTCCCGGATTTTTGTCAATGCCCCCGAGTTTTTGCCAAAATTTTCAGCTGGGATTCGAGTTGCATCCTAGCGGGGCAGAGCCTAATAGTCATGAAGTCAATAACGCTCACGTAGCTCACACGGTTGCGGAGATATTGCCGTCTTAATGTATTTTGAAGCAGTCCCGTGGCCCATTTTAAAAATTATGATCCAACCCTGCAGCATAAAACCATATAGCTACATAGAGGATGAATTACTCTGCAAAATGACAGTAACACTATTCGTAGCTACATACATAAATTAATGTACAAAAACACGAATAACGTGGTTGAGATATTGGCGTTTTGTGTACTTTATAGGTGCATCGGCCAATTCAAAAACTCGCTATAACCCAAAGCTGGCCCGTAAACAATCATAAGCAGTACACCCCAAAATATGCGTATCTTGAGCCCGAATTGATCTAGACCAATAACAACCATATAATTTTAACGGTTGCGGAGGTGTTGTCGGTGCCGTGTATTCTCTCTCTCATGGCCCATTAAAATCGTTTTTGACCGGAATCCCATATCCAAAAACAATATATACGTGTATATAGAGAGGCTAATTTTTTGTCCAAAATGAGCCGAATTTGACTCAGTTGTCTAACATCGACTTAGACACCGGTTGTCAGATACAATAACGTGATTTTTTGAACTCCTTCGGTAGCCGACCCGAGCCCTTTTAGAACACTTTTTGGAAGGAATATGTCAGAATTGTTCTTCGCGCCTAACTAAAGTTGAGTTATGCGTACCACCCTAAAAATCAATAACGAAAAATACCGAATTTCGCCAATGAATGCTGGCAGTAGCAAAAATGTTATTACGTGTGAATGTACCTGAAATGACAGTATACAGAAACATAGTTATATATGTCCCAGTACACATCACATTAGATATGACACAAAAAAACTAAAGCTGCCAGAATAATCCAGCCGGCATGGCATATATGTGAACTGTGGCTTCTTTTATTTTAATATATATCATACACACAGTAGTAGCATTAATTTTCGCCGATGCTTCATATACAACGTTAGTTTAACACGGAATAACTTTATCAGTCTTTTAACAGACTCATTAAAGCTACATGAAAACTAGACGCTAACCTTGCAATCGGTTACATTTGATTATCCAGTTGAAACCAATCCAGCAAAAGCAACCTGGGCCGCTATTACATAAGCGAAAAATATTAATATTTGAGAACGTGGCACACAAAGAACATGCATTTAGAACAAGAAAATGACGGAATTAGTTCGCGAAGGATGTCTTTTTATGTATGTCCGTAATAATTGTACATAGCAGCTGGTGAGTTGAATATATGCTGACAAATTAAGATTGAAGGTCCATAGATGAATTGTAGGAACATCCAAACCCAGGGCAAAATATTGAACATTGGAACATTTTACAAGTTGACCCTGGACCTAATACGTTACGGGGAAACATAATCAATGTTTAGTTGGCATAGGTCATAAATTCTGCGCACCAAGTAATATATTATGGTTGGTTGACATAGCTTATATATAATAAGCGCCAGATATGACTACCGCTCGTTAGCTGTTTGCTAGGTTAATAGGCATCAGTTATTCCTAGAGCGGCGAGCGCATAAGCGTTACCTGCCAGTATCATTAAAGATCACTATATCAAAACCCTGATAATTCAATTCAGCAAAGGCAAAGGAAGAGCATTTATACGATAAACATGTGAAAATAAGATTATTACCATTTTCTGCCGATTACGTAGATCTCTGGTGTGACTATGACTATGCATAAATCTTTACCGTCCTGCCAAACTATTTAAAATATTATAGATCCTTAGGTAGTAACAAATTAATTATAAACAAGTGTCAGTCGATCGATTTTACATCAAATAGCAAACTGTGCTGGACGATAAAATAACATTAAACCCACGGTAAAATATGGATTTAAAATTCACTCAGGCCCCACCGAGAATAGATGAAGAAAAACAGAAGCTCTTTGCAATTTAATGTTTTCTATTTTGTAAGGTAAACACAGATAAATGTATAAATAAGGTACAGTAAAATCATTATGTAGTTTATTTGACGATATAAGATTATAAACTAAAATTCAAATTAGCTAATGCAAAATAATGTATTGTGTAATGCAATAGGAGCAATGATACAGGAATTAATCGTTTTCCTGTTTTGAAACAAAACTTGACTTTAATTTCGAGACATCGGTCGTCAACACGATCTTATAAAATCTACAACCAGTTTGCGGCGACTATAGCTGAAAATGATTCTCAACGAGTGTAAGGATGGTTCTTTTCCGTTATCCCCCAGCCCGTGTCGTTTGCCCAAATATGGTCAGATTCTAGACCTGGAAAAATCGAAAAATCTAAAATTTCAAAATTCGATTTTCTTATTGATATGATCAGGGGAGATCTCGAGAATCACAGAAATACCAAAATTTCTAGAATCTGGCCATATTTAGGCAAATGCGGGCTGGGGGAGAGGTTAAAGAAAATGAATCCATAAGAGACATGAATGAGTTATAATATTTTAACCCCGATTATACATTATTTTTCGTAAAGACGATTATTACAAGTTAGACGTGACAGCAAAATATTATTATGACACACACTATGTATACGTATTAGGTGCTGAAAGATTCATAATTATTTTTGGTGTTATTATAAAATATGTATTATCAGTCTCCTAGCCCTTTACTACGTTTGACTATGCTCAAACTAAAGGTGCACAGCCGATGTTCCAATAAAATTTCCGTCAGAGTATAAATACAGCTTTTGCTGCTTAATATGATTTTAATAACATAGCAATGGTTTGTAGTTTGTAGTTCCTTTTTGTCTTGGTTTTTTCCAAATAATCTAATAAAGCCCAATTTTAACGATAGTTAAGAATTATCCTACCGAGGCTTTTAGTATTTTACATTTAGTTTGAAATATTTAATCGAATAGAACATTACATTTTGCAACAGAAATAGTTTGATTTACATTAAAACAGACAGGGTCTGAAAGAAAGTGAAATAATATTCCGTACTCATACAAAGCTCCAACCTATTTAGAACAAAACGCTTGCTATAGTACCAGAAGAGTCTGATATATCAGAAATACAATCCACCACACAACAACTAAATTCAATACCCAAAACATAGCGATCGCTATTCGTAATATCATACAAATCATTTTTTGTATTATGCAGAGATTGCGATATATTTTCATGCATGTGACTTCAGTATGGACCGCGAGGAATACACATCTGACTACTTATTGTAACCAAACTAATTTGAAATATTGATCCTGAATAATGCGCTCGCTTAAATAAAGCGGTGGCTGAAAAAATAGAATAAGTCGTAGTAGCGTATGATCACTGTCTGCAGCATTGGAATTGTAAGGCGATTGTGCATAAGAAATCATATAAAATATTTAAAAACATTAATTTGTTACTTGTAAATTAATATTTTGGCGACATAAACTATAAAACAATAAATGTGCGAACCATATAGGTTTCGAGCGTCCGTCCCTTTATGGGGTAGATGGTCTCGGTAGGGTGGGGGTAATTTTTTGTTGAAATACTCAACAACGATAAAATTATTCCGAATTTGTTGCCGATTTCCGAAATGCTGATTTTTTTCTAATTTCCCATAATCCCCCACAAAAACAATTCTGCTAAAAATTTCGCGTGGTCACGGCACGCAGTGGGGGGTCCGCCTTCCGGGCATGCTACTTTAGATGGACAATCCACTCCCGCTTACGACACCTATGGTACGAACTTAATTAAAATAAGCTCTCAAATGCGCCGAATACATTAAATGACAATAGAGTACACATCAATTCATGCTGTAAAAAGTTTTGGTCAGAGGCCCTGAACCAGTTAATACCATAAAGAACTCTTACCTAAGTGCAAGTAGCAGATTGCTGTCCTGTCCATTATGTGGAGGAGGTCCTCAACTTTGCCGCTGCCCCACACAACACGCCGAAATCCCCCACCCACCCTAAAAATCCCCACATGTTTGATATGTATTTAGAGCACACAAAAATAAAAATAAAGGGCAGACAAAACTTTTTACTGTCTTTTGGGTTATTTAATAAGACAGTAACGATTCTTAATAATACCATCCACTGAGAACGACTACATATATCGAAAAAGAGACCAAAAAGGTTCACAAAAACATGCAAATAATGGAATTTCGCCCAACCCCAAACTCGAGATTTCCTCCGAGAATGAGTATGGGGTCCTCATGAAATTTTCCCACATTTTCCGGCGAGTAGAGAGGCCCAGTTTCTATATTGTGTGTTGCATTGTATAAGCGCCATCGTTACGGTGACTATCTAGGTCCTAGATCTATGTTTACAATGGTATTTAGATCGTCCCCATAAGACCCGAAATATCAACAATGTTCGTACAACTAAAGTCGTTCAAGCAATATGTGTGATAGTGGGATTTTTGTATGGGTATTTCCTTTAGCCCGCTCCCCAGGCCGAAATAGATCAATTGTGAAGCCACGAGCATTCCGTTATTGATGCATTTTAACATGTAATCAAACGGCAGCGCTTGAAATAAAACGATGTATTCAGCTAGTAATTAAAATCCTGAAATGTAGTTCTTTAAATTACGCTTAATAGCACTGAAAAACATTTCAACAAAGTTTTACTTGTTTTTTAATGTAATATCAAAGCGATGGTCATTTGGGCTATTTTTTTTATTGCGAACACTACACAGAGGAACAATCATGAATTAAAATCTATTAAGGAATACAACTACAGAAACAAAACAATACAGCATAAAGTTCCATCACATTAATAGAAATTTCGAATCGTTATCAAAAGCAGCCAGAGCAACATAAATAGAGCTGTACAGAAAAAGTGTTTTTATACACCAAAGAAATCAAACACAAAAAATTTAGCTCACCCCGAATGCTATAATTTTAGACAATGTGTTCTTATTACAGTGGAATTGCTTATGCTTAGTCTGCATAACGTGCTGTAACATCGACGGGAAACTGATCATTAACTCAAGTGTGTTTATACCAAAGGTTATTTTCTTTTAGTTTGAACTATGTACAAAATGTATGTGAGCTATTCATCTCTCGGAAGGGTTGAAAGATTATATAAATCCTTTGACAGCTACTCCAGAAAAACCTGAAACAAATTTACGTCTATACACCAAAAATTTCAAAATTATTTTCCACATTGTGTTGCCTCTTTAATAGCATCTTTGCAACAATTTTTATTGTAATTTTATTGAAATTTAAAACATTTGGGCTGCCAACAACATGCAGGCTAAATTTTTGCAACACTTGTAGAAGCTACGAAGTCTTACAATTGATCCCCATTGTTAGGTTTTATGTAAGATTATTATTAGGTGCAGCTTTGTCTAAGCAAATTCATAGAAACGCTTAATCCTCCAAGAATTAAAGATTAGACTTCCATGTTGTTCTGACATAAAAGACAAATTCTACTGATTTAATTTTTTATAATATCATTTATTATGGCAGTCTTGACAGCTTTAAGGATGAAGAGGGTATTGTGTCAGGTCTAACACCGAAATCACAGCAGAAGATATAGTACTGACATAAAGAAAGCAATGTCACAACAATGATTGTTTCAAAAAAGATATGCTATAAGATGGCTCAAACTATAAGTAGCTAGTTCCCATGTGTTCCATAAAACAAATTAATAATATAAAGATGTGAAAATATCACAGTAAGTTATAACAATGCAGACTAAACCAATACACGTGTTAATTGAAATCGTTCCAGATTTGTATAGATTTTGTTCTCATTTCCGGCCTTACCCGTGGCAACTTTCGATATGTACAACGATTCATTCTTTCTTTCTATACTTTATAACGGTGCTACATAATCTGACGTCTTTAATTTTTAGCCATGCGAAAGAGCTTTCAGTATTCTGCGACAAGTATTAACAACATCTCTACATAATTAATGAACATCGAGACTCCTAATCTTAAGTATAAACGTGTTGTAAGTTAATTCAGATGGTTAAAATTACGCATAACGAAAAAAGTCACTTAAAATTCAATATTAACATTCACGCGAAAATAAAGCAGGGTTTCTCACTATTTTGAACTATAAAACTCGCATGAACTATATTTATAGATAAAAATAAAATTAATGTCGTAAAGCTCTGCTCTGTATTCTGTAACGCTTGTAGGCTTGACGAAATTCATAATTTATCATGCAAATGCTAAGACATAGTTACACGGTCCAGCTCTACAGCGTATGTTTCTACATAAAATGTCTTTGAGCCTGCAGCAAATAAAGTACAAACCAATATCAAGGTATAAAGTAGTAACTCTATCGAGATTGCAGAACGTAGTGAAGCATAGGTACACATACGGCTTTTGTGTGCATAGCCAATCAGCTCTCGATAGCATACGTCGCTGGTTAGTCCAAACCTCGGAAATTATAGCCGGGGGCCTGAGTTGGGGGGGAGGGCTGGCTCACCTTCCCGGGGATGCCGGATCTGCCGACGGTCGATATGCTATTATGTGGATATCTCACAATACCGCACAAGCTAGAACAAAACTAACACCGGCAATAAGTTTCCCATTAACCAAACGCCCCCAAGTACAAGCTACCAGCCTCTCAGGACGTCACAATAAAATTAGAAATTTTGGGTCGATGAACGATTGGGAATCCACACCCCCGTACCTATGGAACCGTGGGTCGCAGAGCTAAATCAACACCGGCAAAGAGTTTCCCATACCCAAGTAAAGCTTTTCAGCGACCATGACGTCAGAATAAATTTTCGAATTTTGGGCCTAGGAACCACGTGAGTGCGATACATCAAACTCCATGGGCCGGATGCTTAATTGAAAAACAAAAAAAAAGGCATCGGCTTTTATCATTTTACTATGAAATAAACCCAAACAGAAAGAAAAATGCGAAAGTTAAGATAAAAATAATCTTGCTGCCGTGAAGGGTACTAAAATAGGGTAAAAACCCACTTTTTGACCCCTGACCCAGGAACCAGACCCCAAATCAAAAACGCTCGGAAAGTACACGATAAATAAAATATGTTGGTTCGAATGAGCCTAAGATCATGAAAATCGATTAAGTCGCTCCCGAGTTATGGCCGATCACACACACATAGGCAGAATTTAAAAGCTTTCACCCCTGCAACACACAATCTCCACTGCGTTTTGAACATTGAAACGTAATCCAACGTTATTTGCCAAATCAATCAACGTTATCCGTCGAGTAAGTTACAGCCTAGCAGACACTATTGTTTGGTGGAAGGAGCTGGTGACGACTGGAATACGGGCGCTGAAATAGTACCAAAAAATAATATTGCGCTAAAGCCACATATGTTTTACACCAGTAAAAAGATATTGACAGAGATAAAATTATACCCCTTTCCCAAATTCACAACTAAATGAAGGCACGTATTGTGACTAATGACGTTAACTCATTTGGGATAACATATCACACAAATATATTAATAATATTGCATTCTTAACAGACAATACTGCTCTAATTTAACGATATTCGTGTTGGCAGAAACGAAGATTATTGGTACTGTTCGATTTCATCTGTCAGACTTTTACATAACTCTGACTGTAACAGTGTCACGGAGGAGTCTAGACATGGGGCTGTCGTGACAGATACAAAACTATTATGGCGGCAGTACAAAACACCCATCAATCAAAGGTTTTAATTTTGTGTACATATATCTATAATTGATGAACTATGCCACTGATGTGGTAGAGGAAATTTTAAAATTGGTTCTTTTCTTTATTAGTACAACGAGACACAGTGATATGCTTACCAACTCGTGCAACAAACATACTTACATGTTGTGTACAACCCTTAAATGTACAAGTTAGAAAAAATACCCTTAGCCATAATAATTGTAAAAAAGAAACCACTTGTTATATAACCTTGAAAAACTATATTTAGTCTCATTGTAAAATTCAGGTTGAAACATCGCAATATTTGCCTGTTCAATTTTTTGGGCATGCTATAAAATGGAAAAGCTTTTTCAGTCATAACATTGCCTTAGCGATTTATTTGATTTCGATATTGTATCGAGTGAAATAACAGCTTTCTAAAGTAATTCAGTGGGCTACTTGTTTTAAATATTTCGGTGAACGATATAACAAAGGACAATGTTATGACGAAAAAGCATTTTGCGCTTTGTAACATGCGAGAAAAATTAAACAGACAAACGGATTTATCAAGTTGATTTTTACGATGAGACTAAATATAGTTTTCAAATGTTACTTCAGGAATTCTTTTCTAATTTCTGTGATGGGCATTATTTTCTAGTTTATTTTTTGTATTTTTTTAGCAATTAAGTTGCGATAAATTCATGCATAAATAAAAAGTTGTTTTACAAATCAAACCATTTGTACAAGTCGCCTTGAATTTCAACCTATATAATGAGATTATTACAATCATACATAGCCAAATTTTAGGCTAATACTGTAAAAAAGCTAGACGTATAACATCCACGATAATACCCTAAGTATATTAACCCGATTAGAAATAAATTAATTTTTGTGTTTAACATTTCTAATATTTTAAGTAAATACATTTACGCAATGAATAAAAAATTTCATCTCGGGAAAAAATGTGTCTCAGAATCAGAAAAAAAACGATTAAGACTTAGAAATATTTACGACAATATCAAAATATCACAATATGTCATTTTAAAGTAAAACAGTATTTCAGGTTTTAAGGTATGTCCATAATTTTTTTCTGGCATATCAACGACGCAATGAACACGTCGCTTTGGAAGGGAATTTGAATTTCACTCTACGTCGCAATATATGCTGGATCAAACATCAAAAATAATGCAAAAACCCGAATAACACAAAAAAGCACGATCGGACGGCTTTAGTAAGGAAACAAGGCCACATTTTCATAAACAAAACAATAATAACATTTTTTATTTGTCCCGCGACACTCACATAATATGTTGGCACATATTTAAAGACATTTGAAATTTATAAACGTACTTAACGCCAAAAAATTAACCCTAAAAACTTAAAAAATATGTACATCTTGGAATCATTCTAAGCCCGGCTCAGTATTGGCCAAATTTGACAGAGTTTTAGTACATAACTAGACAAAGAGTCGAGATATTTCTTATCTGTCAAGTTTCAGCGCTATCTCGAGACGTTTCAAAGTACGTTATGGCTATATAGAAATAAATAAAAAAACCATGAACAAATTTTCAAAACGGTGTAGCTAAGTAATCCTTCGCCGGATGATGACATGAGGTACCGTTCCATCCACGAAAAAGTCCATGTCAACTACTTATGTGAGAAACCACATCCTGAACAATTATAACAAAAACCTACCCAACAAGATTATTGGACTGACCTCACTTTATACCGGGTGTTTCCGAGAAGCCATCGAACCTGGGGTTCGCAGATTTTCTCCGCGAAGCCACACTACGTACTAACCAAGAACTTGGAATTAGTATAAACGTTTCCCAAATTCGAAAGGAACATACCTCATGAAATGATTTTTGTTTCGACGAAATTAAATGTTAGGATTGGCGTTTGCAGCACTATTCGAAACAACTTTCTTCAATCGAACACGGTTATTAAAATCTTTACACTTAATCAGCTTGATTTCAAGTTCCTGAATAAAATAATGTAGCACTAATAGTTCATCATAAACACCTTGAGGAAGGGTGTAGAGCTCATACCAAACTACACCATGTACGTTGTGGGATGACGCGGACAATTTTTCCTATATTCATCCTACTTCTAGGAAGCGAGGGAGTGGAGAAGCTTGCCCCTTTTTGCACTATTCTGTCCCATCCCCCGCCAACTTTTGTTCAAACTGGAACAAAAAATACTAAATGACAGGACCAAGGTTGAAACTTGTCCCCCGTCATCCTGAAAAGCGGTAGAAATAACGATAAATAGACCTCGCCCATGCCATAACGTATATATAATGTAGTGTGACGTGGGTGCCACAGTCATCTTCAGGGGTTGATCATGAACCCTTGGTGACACTAATGCATGTGTGCATCCTTGAGCGTACTAGTAAATAAATATTAAGCTCTATCCATTCGTGATTTACGTCCATTTTGAAAAATTATCCAAGTTTTGTAGTGAAAATCTACCTAAAATGGTGGTTTCAAAAAGACTCAGCGTAGCAATATTGGACGTATAGCAACGAAATTATAATCTATATCCAAAGCTCAGTCAAAAAATTATGCAACGTTCAATAAATGGTGTCTACTTACGAAATATAATTTGTACATATATTATGTGGCTTGAAAATATTACCAATGACTAACTTAAAACTAAAATTAAAAGCCACAGCTATAATAAGACCAAAATAATAGATCGATGTCGATTAAGTGAAATTTCGGTAGATTTAGATTAGAAGAAATTGTGATAATTTAGAGTTTGGCGAAAATTAAAATAAATTTCAAATTTATAAAAATTCGATAAATGCGTTAAGTCTTTAATCGGAAATATATTTTAAGCTGAAGAGCGACTGAATACTGATATACAACACACCAACCAGGAACAAATCATAATAAATATTGCGATAGCAACTTTAGCGCTGATTCCGGTATTATGTAATGGCTGGGAATAGGATATTTCAAATTTCATGGCTGAATTAACGCTGCATATTTTTAGAAGCCCATCGTTAAAACTTTTCAATCTGCCAGTTTTAGTTTCACTGCTAAACCACAAGCCAATTGAGGTACCTTACAAACTACCACTAACATACTACAAATCTGGCAATTGGATCATTGTACAACATTGTGACAAATTGTCAGGATTTTCGATTGAGACAGAACAAAGTAACAATATTACGAACAGAAATAAATTTTCGAAAACTGTTCCCGAATAATTCACTCAGTTCGCGAAAGCCAGCGCTCGCCTAGGGCTTATCATTAGCTAATCAAAAAGAAAGGATTATGATTTGCTCCACTGACAATCCTGCAATGGTAAAACTATAGTGATCTGTCCTGAAACACGTTAACGATATTTATTTCTTAGGAAGCCTATTTAGCTTACTGGGCTCGGCAGACACGAGATCGGTCGCGGAACAGATACAGCGACATGAGCGTTATGGGGCTAGCGCGGCGTACGGCAGTCAAACATCTTACTTGATACCAAACTAGCTGTCTGTAACTCGGCAATATCACCAGTGCTGGTACATGCCCATGAGACATGAACAGCCTAGACAACACAACATTAGGTGACTGAATGTCTTCGAAAGCTTCTACTGGCGGAGAGACCTTGGTGTCACCAGTGCCGTTAAAACCACGAATGACGAGCTCCACAAATAATGAATCACGCCATAACCTTAGCTAAAGTTCTCAAGCAGAACAGACCACGTCTCGCGGGGCACGTTTTGCGCATGCTAGCCAACCATTGCCATGTGGATAACTCCTTGTAAAATATCCATCACAAATTGGATTGTCCTACAGTTACTCTCACGACAGGAAAGCGACAAGTCGTAAACGACATTGAACCAGTGTCCATAAGGATATATGTTCATCAGCAGAGATATGTGGAGAAGCATCACAGTCATGAAAGCACCCCACAGCCGCCGGACAATGAATGGCTGTTCTCGAATTTTTCGCGAACAGTTTGCTCTGATTTCTGCCCATAACCACGTGTATTAATGTGTCTGCATATATGCACATATCATTGAGCGAAGCGTTTTTATTTTTTATCTCGGAGTAAAAAGGTCGATGTCCGTCCGTTCGTTCGTTCTGTCCGAAGGATCTCAAGAACCACTGAACCGATTTAAAAAAACTTTTTTTTTGTTTGAAAGCCTATCATGTCAGAATGTGCACCTGATATTTGGGATTAAAAAAATTTGAGTGGTTAATTAGTAATTAGCTAATTAGTTAAGCTTATACAGCTAAAATAGAGAATTTTGCAATATTTGTGTTATTTATTGAAATAGAATCGTTTCGATCAAACCACAATAGGGTTTTTTGGGTCGAATAATTCAAATATAATATTTTTACCGATGATAAAGCCCTATGCAATGTAGTTACAAGAACATAAAATTGAGTACATTCGTAATGCCACAGCCCAAGCTCCGCTCACAAATGTAGTTCCACTACCGACTAGTAATATATATTGTATACAAATCACAGACAGCTATATTTTAACGCAGTGGTTTAGTATGTATGATGTGAACAAGCTATATGTAAACGAACAGTACCGCGGTACAAGCAAGATCAAATGCACAGTTTGTGTAGTTATATACATAAAATATGCTAATCTTACATGTCATAGGTAAACGAACGAATCTTAGCTATACTAAATAAAATCACCGCGGTCGTTCAATAAGAATGCTTACCGTATACACATATTACATTAGCATTGCGTTATCTACAATCACTATTTATTCGGTGTTATAAAAAACATCTCACCGCTACTTTTCCCAGAAGATCGCTAACTAACTGCATGGCAGAAGCTCGTTCCGAAGGCGTGAACATTTTCGGACCAGCTTGTACCTGTTGACCGGAAGTGTGCAAGCCTTTATCAGTTGGCTTAGTAGCTATAACTTTAATTAGAAACTAACACCAACATAACGATATGATCATTATGACCGTGCCAAGAAACTAAATTTACACTGTCACAGCGACAACTTCAATTTTGTGGTTGACCGAACTAAATTAGTTCCAAATTATACCACATTTTATCAGTCACAGTCCACACCAGTCGTTTAGTTTAGTTACTTCTCTATTTTAACACGAACCATGATACTGTGTTGTAGGTTAGGGTCAAGACAAAAATATTGCTTACACGCAGCCGACTGTTCAAAGCTGAATTTACACCATCCAATAATGTAGTGGACAATACATTTTTTGCACAAATTTAGCACAAATTTATCCGAATGCATCGTGAGAATCCGAAAAGCATGCACAGCATCTAGGGAAGAAAATCTTGAACCACATTGCATGGCCGATATAATCCTTTTTATTGTAACCTATTTTTTTACCATACTTTGGCTAGATGACCGTTGCATTGAACTAGACAACAAGCGTAGCATCTGTTCAAATATTGCTACAGATATTTATAGCTAGATACAATGGTAACATAGTTAGGTAGATAAAACCAAACAAAATATGACTGAGTCTGTCGCTGATAAACTGAACCGTAGAAAATCCCAGTTCCAAAAACTCCTCAATCAATCCTAGCCGTTACAGTCATTATGGAATTAAGATGATATGACATTCGATGGCTCCATAAACGTAGCGGAAACAATGCCAAAGAAGACTGGAATTTGTCAAATGTGAAATGCTGCAGGAGATAACCAATTCCTCTCCAACTCTGGAAACACTGTAGCTATTTGCAAGAACTACGGCACCATCTCTTTGCTGGATATTGCTTGCAAGGTTTTGGAAGAGGTTTTTTGGAAAATTGCGTATAACAAGTATTCGAGATTGTCACACATGAGAAACAAGCCGAATTCCGTTCAGGAAGAGACTGCATCGATCAAATATTCTGCATTCGCCAAATACTGGAACAAACAAACGAATATCATAGAACCACGGGTGTAGCCTTCATAGAATTTGCAACTGCGTTCGATTGTGTTACCGCCAATCTTCGTGGAACATACTATATACGAAGATGTACTACCGGAACAACTAATAAACGTGAGAGAAACGCTATATCGCTGCACTAAATGTGAAGTCCGACTCTACAAGCAAACATCAGATCCTTTTGAGATCATGACTGGTATCAGGCAGGGGTAATATTGTCAGTACCCTTGCTCAATAGACCAATCCAGTGGATTTTATCGAATGCTCTCACAAAGAACAAGTTAAAACTAGTAATTTTATCGAGATTGCAGAGCGCAGTGAAGCATAATTACACTTACGCCTTTTGCGTGAACAGCCAATCAGGTTTCGATAGCATAAGTGATATCATATATGTATTAATCGAGAAACTAAAAAGCATTGGGCAAAACTATGAATTCGTAAGAATTTCATAAATTTACTCAACCACGGGAGCCAACTACCCCTTAAGCAAACGCACCTCGCTCGCCTGAACGGAAACTATTTAGATTCCAGCTATCATCACCATAATGCTTGCTATGTTCAGTGATCGGCTGCATGCCAAACTACTCTGAGCCATTCCCATATACTTGAGAGTTCCATGGCATCCTGTTTGATTACTTAAGACCTGGTAAACTAGGCGAGCAATACAAGCAAAGTTAACTTACTTCAATAATATCTATGACGATTATAAAACTAATAACAATCCTCATTAATGTAGCTAATTCCGATATTTTGTGTTTGCCCTTTGCTATGTCGGCATTGATGTATGAAACGTAACCACTGCATAAATCCAACAGAAACAACTGCAGCTGCAACTGATTACATTCCAATGATTATTAAGTTAAAAGTTCTAAAGACTGAAATCTCCTGCACTAAACATGTCACCCATTATATTAGCTAAAGTTATTAATACATTATGTTATGCCAATATTTTGTGCGTGCTAAAAATATACATTAAATATATGCGAAGTTTTTTTGCAGCGGAAGATATGGCCGCTAGTGATAATAGTTAATTCGCATAATTACAATTACAAAACAAGAGAGGAGTCACTACAGACGTTAGTACCTACATTATAAGCTTTGTTGAACCAGTAAATACGATAAAAATTACCTTTACATAATGTTTTTGTCACAGACGGTGTCGGAATTCCAGTCATTTGTATCTGACCCGGAGTTGCACCAAAATTCTTGCTATTAACATCGTCGTCAAACGCTGCGTCAAAAAAACCAGATATGCTAGTCAAGCTCGACGGCGTGGAAAATTCGGCAGACTCAGACTTTGGTACGTGATCAACTACTAACGGTGAACAAATGCCGGAAATGTTTTCACTGATCGTGTTTGGATAATCGTGGGATCTGTTGGTATATGAACATATTTGTTGGCGGTAATCACCGTTATCACGATTTTGCTGCTTCTTCGGACTATCAAAATGTGAATGTGTTAAGCTGCTGACGGAAGCTCGAGATTTAGAAACCGGAATGCTTTGCGGATTATGCGTTGAACGACAAAATTTAATATCACAGGAAGGAGAATGTCCCTTGTGGGAACTGTTGCATTTACTATCACGAATTGAAATTTCTTGTTTGAGATCTGCAAACGTCAATACTATACAAAAATGATTTAGTGCAAGAACCCACTAAAACATATTCGAAAAATTAATGACGTATGCTTAACGGAATATGCACATGGGTTGATAGATTTATATCAGTATAAGGAAAGGTAAAAATGCAATATACAATGCGTCCTAACACAATGCCAAAAGGAATCATAGAATTTATATGGTCTATTAGAAGGCATGAACATCAACCTTAAAGGTATACTATTTCATGGAATCCCTATCTGCTGAAATTCGAATATTAGCGATCGTACAAAGAGAAACTTCACCAAACGTATACCTGGTCTTTCAATAATTTCTTATAAGGAATGCATGATTACTTCGTAGAGCGACCTGATCCAATCATATTATGTTAGCAAAAAAGTATACGTTTAGACTGTAAAAAGTGATATTTTTTCCAAATTGTGTAATTAAGATGTAGCGTTAACTCCTACTTGGCAACGTTCAAAAGTAGAATATATAATTATTGATTCCATTAACATACACGGCCTACTTATGAAAGGATATTAGCCGCTCTCTGGCTAGCCTGACTTAATAAAACTATTTTCTGTTATATGAATTTAAAAACTGCTATAAAAGTTCATAAACCACTTTACTTGTTAACTTTGAATCAGGTTTTTTTCAAAATGATCCCTGGGTACAGCTTGGGTCCAAACCTTAAACGCTGGGTCCAGACTTACAATTCTTGGCACAAGAATTTCACGAAATTTTACACAATAAAGAAACATAATTATGAAACCCAATTTGACATTATTACATAATTAATTACAAATATATAAATTATTATTCTCTGCTTGTCCCACGCCAGGATGAACGGTGAGGGCCATCCGTGAAACCAGCAGCAAGCAACTATATACAGATGTAAGCACAAACGACTGAAAGCCTGCACTTTGTAACAGAATTTATTAGCAAACTCTATGTCTCCGAAGCCGAAACTACCCTGGGTCCACCAAATTTTTTTTGGGTCCACGTAAAAATATTTGGGTCCAGACCCACCTGTGGACCCAAAAAAACTTTGCTTTGAATACTTATAATTTGGCTGGCAATAAACGATAGACAAGTATAACATGATGGACACGAAGTTTTATCGCGATTACTGTACACTAATCTTAACACATAAATTTTTTCCCACAAAACTGACAAACAGATGCTTGAAACACCATTGCTATTCTGTCACGCTTATTATTACAACAGAAGAATTTTGTTACCATTAGTTTCGTCTTTCAATCTTTGTATTGACACTAAAAGTGTGTCTTTCTCATCCAGCTCCGACTCCAAGAACGCATTACGTTCAATGGTCTAAAGTCAATATATATGTATATGTAACTTATAAATATTAAAACTATAAAAAAGCTGAAATAGCTATCAGATACGATACAAACATTAAGTACAATTAAAATAAGTAAATTTTCAATCTACTGTCCGCGCAAGAAAAACGCTCGATTAAAACCATCAATCATCAAATAGTCATATCGCGTTCCATTACATATAGTCTATAGTAACGGCCACTTGTCTGCATGGTATACTTTGTACAGAATCCGAGATAAGGTTCTAATGTCACGTTGTTTTGTAACAGTACCTCACACGTGTGACGCATTACAAAAACATACTAAGCAACTAGATCGGCTAATTCCCAACTGTGAAAATAGGGCTTTAAATAATATTGATATTTAAAAAAATCAAAAAGCTAATCCCAAATCCTGAAGCCAAGCTATGTACCAAAAACCTAACATTAAATAGCACAGGATATTCATAAATGATTGGTGGAAATTGATTTGAATCGTCGGCGTCGAACCTTTAGTTCGAAGAGGCATAATTAGGGGATTATATATATCTTTACTACAAAAGTTACTAGTAACTTTCAATCCAGGACGAAACGGAGTGAACGTGGTTTCATTCTAAGTTATATATTTTGTTTAATCACTTGTACCAGGCTGTGTTTCATCCTAAAACCAATGAATATACCACCCTAAAACCTCTACAACCCTGAACGTATTGAAAAAAACTAAAACCACGTCGACCCCAAATCCACCGAAAACAAGTGACAAAGCATCAACTATTTGTGGTCTATTAGTCTCTAGATAACCAAACCATCGTATTCAGCCTTCCGCATGAAATATGCAAGCTAGACTATAGATAACCAAACCATAGTATTTAGCCTTTCCATACACACATCACATATATAGACAATTCTTGACGGACCTGTACGCAATACGTAACCAAACAACTTAAGCGAGACTACATTCTGGAAATCGTGTTAATTGACCCTAAACCCATTGAAAAACAATGACCATTTTAATTATTGCTCTATAAAATAAACCTGATTTGTATGAAATATCTGCATAGGTTGAGAAACAGCCCAAAATCTGTTTTGTCGCACCCAGTTGACCTCTTTTACCGCCGGAAGGAGTTAGAATCCGTTTTCACGTCAAGCTAGGCACAGAAATAGAAGTTTTGACCTTTCGAATACGGTATCGCGCTAGCAAATTGGTCCAGTCAAAGTTGAGTTATGCGTGTGACCCAAAAAAAAACGCAAAGATATAGTCGAAACCTACCACTGTGGTCATTGAGGATTCTTCGCTACGTTAGTTTCACTCACTGCTCAGAATTCAATTTACTAGATACACGATTGACGAACACAATTATAATTACAGAAAATCCACACGAAACAGAATAACTTATTGATGTACGAGGTCACAATATATCCAAAAATTGGTTGTCATAGATTAAGTAAATTTCATATCGCAGAATGCAGAGATATTCATTAAAATTTGGTCAACCAACAACAACCAGATGCTGCAAGCTCCTTACGTACTGTAATATATATGATAAACAACAACGATATGTATATTTATATCTCCATGAGTTACTTATTGACTCTGTTTCCTGCAAACGAAAACAATATATGCCTAGAATGAAGATACTTTTAAACCAGGTCTTATTATAAATACGTGGTATCGCCGTAACATGATATAGCATTGTTTGTTGAAACATACTTCATTCATGCGTTTCTCAAAGTCTTCCAAGGAAGTTACCAGCGCCCTAAACATATAGAATTGCATGAAAATTGCATGCAATATAAAACTGCATGAAAATTAGTCAAAGGTTCAAAGATACATACTACAAGCACAGGAAAACAAAAATTTTCATTTACTACATAGCACACGAGCAAACTTTTCATCATTTACATACTAAATTTTGGCAAATTTATTCTTAATTGCATGGCGTGCTTTCACATAAATGTTACTATACCTATTACAGTGCTTTATACATATTGACGAGCGGCATGGACACTGAAGAGTTAAGGATGCTCAGAATGTTAAAAATTACTGTTCATGCCTTGCTCCGCATTGTCTAATTGTTCGAATCCATCAATACACGTTTTAGCAAGTTTCTGGTGAACCAATGTCTTGGACATCAGAAAATCTTTTGATATATCCGCCGGTTATAGAGCTTAAGTAATGTAAGGCATTTTAAGAAGTGAGAGCATAATTCCCTGCAGCCTGCTAAAATAAAATCCTATTTTAAAAAGTTGCAGCGTTAAATACAAACTTGTATCCATCTGAAACAGGGTAAATGTAACATATTATAACCTCCTGGGATGTAGATATTTTTAATTTATGCAAACATATAAGCATTTTATCTAGCCGCATCAACTTTGAAATAGAACCACAGTAAAATGCGGGGTAAAACCTAGGGATGCATCGGGGCTTAGTGCCGGCCCCGGTAAAGGTAAAATTTAAGTGCCGGGGCTACTGTTTCAGAAAAAAATATTTCTGGTACCAAATTAGCAGAAGAGATAAACAATCTGGACCTTTAGCTGAAGATATTGCTTGCTACTAACTAGGACAGTGCAAATTCAAATATTAAACTAATAAACTAGAATGTTAAAACGATTATTGTGTCGAGTTTCATTATAATTGTTTTAATGCATGATACAATATGAAAAATTGTTCATTTATAGCTACTCTCGCGAAACTGATTTTTAATCGGATCATTACGAAATTAAAAAAATAAATTAGAATTAGTTGTTGTAAATAGTGTGAATTTGACTTGGCTTTTGTTGAGGTAGTTGCCTTATATCCATATAATATATTTGCTTGGTTGTATTGGAGCTTGATCATTGTATAATATATATTACATATGTTTGGATTACAGAATGAAGCAAAAAACGTGGAAAATTTAAAACAAAATTTTTAAACCGGAATTCCGGTTCCGGTATGGTTTTTGCCGGAACCGCAACCGGAACACGATTTTCGCCGGAACCGGAACCGGAATTCCGGTTACTCCCTGCCATATATGTAAATAATTTTATGTAGTATTGTTTTTCAAATTAGAGGTTGACCAATGTCAGCACCTGGATCCTGTTGGGTACCCTGCTAGGACGTATTCGTGAAAACTTGTATACAAATACCACATTTTATACAGATACATAACTACTGTCAGTCTATGCGTTATAGCAGTTGTGTATTTCGGCTTGAAAGAAAGCGTTTTTCATCAACACAATCGCCTAAATATGAGAAAAAACACACGGTCTAACATAAGATAGTGAAAAACCAGAGAGAAATCTTTTGAAAAACTATTTTAGCGTAAATCCATTGCGAAAATATTTTAGCATTAAACTGTATAGTTTAAATAAAATTCCAAAAGGCTCCAGGCAACTATTTTAATACATTTTGAGACCAAGAGAAACACTAAATATAATAACAACATAAATCCGGAAGATAAAAACATGGTTAGAACCTTAGCTAATAATATAACTGTTACAGTAATTAAGCCCCTATAATTATAATAGTCCAATCGCAGATTAAAAAATACCTATCAAACTCAGGCATTATACTCTAATTTTACGCTACTTATTCTACGCTACTTTTTTGGAATTTGAACGAGCGATTATAACTGTTTGAATAATACTGGTTCATCACCTAATATTAATTTTCAAGAGTAATTAAAATGCCTTAAACAAATTTAAATACTATGAGTCTGTATTTATTGTAGTGGAAAAACCATATTTATTGAGTGGGCAACAGCTAGCTACGCAGCGAAAGCACACAAATGTCGATAGGTTTAGGAATGTTCTTTCCAGACCGGACATTTCATAAAATCTTTTATATAAATTCCCATTAACTGCCATGATAGACAATTATTATTCTTTAACTGTCCCAACGCCAATTCCTAAATCGAGTAAATATTAACAACTAATGATTCTTTCCGTAGGGTTGGAAACACGTGCGACCTGAGCACCATTGTATTACGTTGCACTACCTATACTACAGACTTATGCTCGGCAGTAATAATGTGTGAATCCACTTAGGTGCGTACAAAATTATGTTGTAGTTTTGTCAAGTCGGTTCACGGCGATAAAAGTGATGATCACGAACAAATCACGATTTTCCCTTATGCCGAGTACACGAATTGAGGTACATCATCACGTAGGCGCTGTTCGTGGTCACTTTGTTGCTGACCGCGTACAGCTGAAAACGTGATTGCTCATCGTGTTTTTGTCGTGCGCTATAATACACAAGTATACCGCGAACATTGCTGTCTGATTCAGAATGTCACTTGATGAACGCGGATGATCTTGTCAAAGGAACAACGTTGTCGTACGCAGCTTTAGGTGAACTCAAGCATAATAGGTTATATATCCTTTTAAGAGCTTTTAAACATAACCCTTCACACTGCCCGGGGCAAAAAAGTGTGCAAAAATTTTAAACAACAAACTAGTTTCAACGGGAACTTCGATTCCGCTATGTTTCAACAAAATTTTTAACAAAACCGGATTTTTCCTCTTTAGTATATTCCCTGGCCATACCTTCTACGTCGAACCTGGGGTTATAAGTAACTCCGAGAACCAACTATCGCCAAAAGCCAGCCCTGTAACATGTCATTAAGATAGTTTGCATGCCTGTTCCGAAAGGAACAAGGCAAACGAGTAATAAACCACACCTGCGATAAAAATGGATTACCAACTAGACTATCTGGTAGACCTATTATATTAATAAGTAACAAAATAATTTAAGAAGTTCATCTACAATAAGCGATATGTCTAATGGTTTTAGCAAAAAATTAGACGACTTTGGATGTTCTGAAAGAAGATTTGAATGCTAGAAAATATCGCAAAATATATTACGCCGTACAACACACTGCTTAACCAATTAATCGACCCATGATTAAAAATTAGGTCACCGAGTAAAACAAATCTTCATATGGAATAACAGCCTAACATATGAGGTTACATTGATCTACACTTAAACAAAACCATATGGCCCAATCCAGAAAAAATAATAATACCTCTTAGCACGGTCTAAATCATCGTTTGAGGTTTCAAGTCGACGAATATACGACTGAGATTCATTACGTTCAAAACGTGCATGACTTAACTCTGTTTCAAGATGGCTAATTTCATTTGTCGCCCGAAATTGCATCGACGAATATTTATCCTAGAATAAAGCAACAAATAAATAAGCATTATAAACATAACACAGGTATTTATATGTTGACGACATGGTTTATTAAACTAAATGTAATATCATCGACAATCGATTTCGAAACTTTAGGACTGGTGATGGTCATATAGCTCGAGGTGCAACACAGTCCACGGCGTATCTATAGATTCACATTAAACGACGACTACTTGTTTCGTAAATATAAACACCTTATGCGATGTGTGAAATTCACGTAATAACTGTATGTAATGATAAATTCAACTACCAACGACACATATAGCACGGAATTTTATATCAGTATTGTATTTTTAGGTATTGATTTCCCTGGCACCTCCTCCATTTCCAAGGATTTATTCCAAGGAATGTTTGATCGAAAGTTAGGGATCACGATCGTTAACTGAGGACACAATTTTACGGAGTGACCACGTGATCAGATACGAAAATTGTTTTCAGATTCTAACTGACCATAAGGCAATAGCAATCCATCGTTTGTTGGAATTTTCCAAAATTATCACCAGTTACTCAGGCGTTTCTCCAAATACAAACAATTCGTTGCAGCTGACGGGAAATAAATTTTGTTCATAGCCGCTGAGATGCTCAGATTTTTTAATATCGGCAGCTATTATGCGATATCACATGCAATTGGCCTTGAACAGAGCGAAAATATTGCCTGGGCTTTGAGCTGGGGTCCCCAGTTTCAACCCGAGGGATGTCGCCCTAGGTTAGTTGGTGAGGGGAAACCCTGCCTATCAAGTTACCTGGGCAATTTTATATTAGTATTATATGACTTTTTGTGCATTCACAATATGCAACTGGCCTGTCCACAGTGGGGCTGTAGGATAACCCCACCCCCACTTTCTAAATCCCCCATGTTCGTGAGATTTTCCCCATGTCCGCTCCCCCTCGGCCGAAACCCCCATATTCAACTAATTCCAAAATTCTTTTATGTCTGAAAATGTATGTTTTTGTTTGTAAAATTTTTTAAACATTAATTACTACTATTTATAATGCTAAACTATCGTTTTTAGCTTGAAAATACATTCACGGTAGCAAAACTGCAGGATAATATGGAAATATTTAGTATTTTTAAGTAAAATTTATCCCCCCACTTTTAATTTTCCCCCGAGAATGAAGTTGGGGACCCCGACATTTCGGAAGGCTGTGGGCAGGCCACTGCATATGGTTACTTTTGTTGCATATTTATCATTTGCCAACTGAAAATGTCTATTTTTGCAAGTTCCACTTCGTTTTACTTAAAAATTTGTCACGAATAGTCGAAATATTAGTAGTAATTTTGTTTTTAGTAATAACTGTTTGGTAGGACAATCTTTTTTGCTGTCACCTCAAGAAAACCTAAGTGCTGTTAGGGTTGACCTGGGGGAAGCGCCAACATGTTGGGGAAACCTCCTCCCCATTCTCTGTGGACAATACAATATTACGAAATACAACCTGTTACAGGATCGACAACAAATCAAAAGTTTTAAAAGTGAATTAAACGATGTGTGCAAACAATAACGGCACATCCAGTGTATATATACGTAGACCAAAACACAGCCAAAGCATATTTAAGGTATAAGCCATAAACGAGGTCAAAAATCGATGTGAGGCGTAAGTGCGGCACAATGAACAAAATACATGATTTAACAAAGAGTAAACGATAAGAAAAGATCTTCAATAATTGTGAAGGTAATGTGTACGCAGTAGCTACTACGTTACGCCCACTAAATTATCTGATATGCGATTGCTCTCAATAACCACTGATATATTAATTGGAGCTCATAAAATTCTTTTCATATAATAAAATTTATGACTTTCAGTTTATACATTGTTTTCTTGTGGCACCCACAGCTCAAATTTTCTACGTTCGGTAGCCTCAAGACTTCGATAGCCAGCCGACAGCTCAAACGAATCAAACCAACGCTTTAAATCCATATTGGGTGGCCCCAAAAGTGATTTCAACTATTCTTCCTCCGTGTGTCGAAATGGGCTTGGATCTCGTCATGGAGGGGTCCGAGGAAATAAATTCTTAGCAGTATCTCGACAACCAGGCGGCCAAATAGATAAGTTTTCTAAAACAATTAAGGTTCTATATCACTACGTAAAACTTGCCTACAAATCTACCCTTGGGTCAAGAACTAAGGTACAACGGGTTTCCAAAGAGGTCACAAGATCTGAAAAACATGAAAACAGTCAGAAATGTTCACAGACGATGGAGATACTATGGTTAAATTCATTGCTCAAAACGATTTAAGCTTTATGTAGCTAATTAGAGTCAGTTTATACAGCGACTGAGTTCTATGTTCCTGCATATGGGACGTTATTACGGCTAATTATACCTATGTTCTAGCTTTCGGCATGCACATTTTTACAATAAAGCCATATGTCCCGTAAATCCACAAAATCTGCATAACCCATGGAGATATATACAGTCGTTACTGCGCCAATTTTGTAGAGCGATTGATGTAGCTATATAGATTCTACACATCGTTACAGTAGTTATATACTTACTACGTTTAAGTTTAAATGGATGTACAATACACAAAACAAACAACCAGAACATCACATCACAAGTTCAATCAGTATATACTAGGGAACGACCGAATACCGAATATTCGGCCCCTACTATTCGGCCGAAAACCGAATAGTTGATCGCAACACCTATGTATGATGAGAAATCTATAAATCTATAACTCTATAAATCCACCACTGTATGTACGTGCACCATGCAACAAATCGTTTTGTGTTGTGTTACTGAGTCAGCGATAGTTTTTGTTCGATGAATTTTTTTGCTTTGTGCTCTCGTTTGTTAGGTTGAAGTTATAATTTTGTTTTTTTATTGATTTTTTATAACTTCATCATCTGGACAACGGCGATAATTGGTGCGTAAAGTCAAAACGTTAATAAAACGAAGGGCCCAGTGCGTGGTGTTCGGGGGCGGTAGACTTCGGGTCAGGCTTATATAGATATGTAGAACGGCATAGCTTGATGTCTCGCTTCTCTTTAAGCGAGGAGGCTCGATGAGTGATGCCCTTTCGGCCTTTAGTTTGAGGACTTAATTTGGACTGCCTTTTCTTTTTAGCGTTAATAAATTCCACAAGTATAATAAAAAATATAAAGTATGAGCTCTAAACGTAGTAATATTTGGAAATATTTTGACGCTAACAGACGTGAAGCAACTGCAACATGTAAAACATGCAAGTCTAAAATATCGAAAGGAGGGAAGGAACCGAAAAGTTTCACCACATCAGCTATGGTCAATCATCTGCGCAATAAACACCATGAGGCACATAGGGAGTTTTCTAAGACTGACGATCCGCCAATGGAAGAGGCTGCTCCTGCTGGCACATCTAAGTCCTCCGGGTACTAAAGCCTGGTTTGTCCGCGGTAAAAACATCGACATCAATTCTGATAAAGAATCTCAGATTCACAAAAGAATCTGTGAAATGATTGCTTGTGACAATCAGCCATTCTCGATTGTGAACGACACAGGCTTCAGACGGCTCATGAATCTTTCTGGAACCTAGATATTCTATACCGTCTGAAAAATATTTCCGAAAAACAGTGGTGCCTGAACATTGGTTTGCAGCATCATTATCAGGACTCCGGCCGTAAAAATCTGGTGGTCAGATTTTGACTATATTTTTCAGCTAACAGCGGCCAGTCAACTATTCGGTATTCCGCCGAATACCGAATACCTACTATTTGGCCGAATACCGAATATTCGATCGTTCCCTAGTATATACCAATGACATTAAAAGTTGGTAAGGACTGTGTGACTGCATGAAGTTAGTTACATAAACACTTTGTAGCTGACAACGCATTTGCTTAAAACTTCGCTTATACTAGGTAATGCGCTGCGCGAAACAAAACCGATTGATGAAAAAGAGTGAGCAGAGTTTCTAAAATGGTGAAAACTTCCTGCCTATCGCAGTCATTCATAACGCATCTTCTGTTGAATGAATATCCGTAAGATTTTTTGTTCGGTTGCAAAATTACACACCTTTAGTCTTTAGTTGAACGCGAATAGCTCCGCCGCTATGTTCAGGTTACAAACGACAAAAACATGTTTTAAGGGTTCTTTACCAGCTCTGGCCATACAGGTCAGTGTTTCGTAACCCATATGTGGCGACACAGGCTTCGCGTCAAAGACAACCATCAGAATCAATTCATCGAGATCCACCACTTTGCTGACCAAGACTTTTTGCGGGACCGTCTCTCTGGGCCGCTGTGGGATCGAATATGGTTCATCGATAGTTCACCAAAAAATCGCGATTTTTCAAATTTCGGCACGTTATTGCATGTTTACCTTACACTGCGAGCCTAGTAGATTATCAAGCATACTCGATACGATGGGTTTGCTGTATAGGGCCCAACCTGACTATAATATACCATTTTAGGGTTTCAAGGGGTTTGCGGTCGACAAACCCGACTTTTAAAATGTAGTGTGTTTTCATTTGTTTGCTTATATATTGCGCGCAGGGAAAAGAATGGTCTATATATGTATAGGTATTTCTGAACGTTGAATACAACGATGTGGTTATCTAGAGTCAAGTGTGCATATTTCATACAATATTAATGGGTTTTCATTGGGTTTAAGGTCAATGATCCCGATTTACAGTGTCATCACTTGTTTGGTTACGTATTGCGTATAGGGCGTTAATAATGGTATATATAAATTTTTCACTACGCTGAAAACGATTGTTTGGGTATATAGAGTCAAGCACGAGTATCTTATGTATTTATGGATGTTTTCATTGGATTTAAGGTCAGTCGTTATTCAGTAGTTTGTTTCATGGCATCAAAATATCTATTTATATAGAGGTTTTTCGGTACACCGCATACGATTTGGCTATATAGAGACCAACACGAATATTTATTGCCTTTTCACATGTTTTTAATGGATTTAGGGTAAATGAATACAATTTTCAGAATATAGTCCGTCTTCAGCAGTTTGGTTATGTATTGCGTACAGCGCACCAAGAATGATATAGATTATTAATAAGCTGCATAATGATGATTTGTTTATCTATAGAACATCACAAATGCTTGATGCGGTGTCGCTTATTCTCGATGGATTTAGGGTCAATGCGCTTTCAGGTTTTCGCTGCGGTCAGTGTTACCGAGGACTTAGGGTGGCATATATACATGAAACACAGCCTGTTACAGATGATTACACAAAATAGCATAAAAATGAAACCACGCTCGCTCCGTTTCATTGTCGCATGCGAGATACTAACATATACTCATCCGCTGCCTAAATATAACGAAGATTTTTGAACAAATTGGTTTTTAGAATGAAAAAATCTGCGGCGAACAGATACAATACATGAAAAATAAAAAATAACATTGTGAGGCGATTCGTATTGTTTATGCTTTCTGGCATATTTGTTCCAATACAGCATTATATGTCATATTTGAAACGAAGCGAGCAAAGCAAGCGGAGTTTCCATTGAGGACGCTAGAGAAAAAATTGTGGAAATTTCGTCTTTGTCTGTCGCTGTCTTTCATTACCCATTCTGGGATGGACAAATTTAAGCATATTTTTGTTCACTAGCAAAAGTGATCAAGATGTGCTCTTCAGTTGAACTCGAACAGCCCTGACACCATTTTCTAGGTCAAAATGGCAAAAAACAAGTTTTAAGGGGTTTTGCCAAATCCGGCTATACCGGTGCCAGTGTTCCGCAGCCCATATCGTGCGATGCAAACTTCGAATCGAAAATGGAGACCACAATCGACAGAATCAGTTCATTTACTTTGCTGACCATGACTTTTTAACACATCACTCCCTACATCGCTGTGGGCTCGAATATGGTTCGTCGACCGTATGCCAGAAATAGTGATTTTTTAAATTTCGTAGGTCCAGCTGGAAGAGAGCGGTTCCAGCTGGCCCCCACAGGTTTGTAAATATATGATGCTATTTGCAAACGCCTCGTTTTGCCACAACTTTGATCCTCATTAATAAATATGACTCGCGCTGTGTGTAAACAAAATTACCATTTACGCATACACTTATTTATATTGTACACATAATATATATTATAATATGCGTATGGCACACAACTGGCGATCCCCTAGCGAGCACTATTTTCAGCTTGATCATGTCATTATCCGAAAAAGTTGAAAGTCCGCTGTAAGAGCTTGCAGGACCGTTTGGGGGAACCTGCTTCCAAATGAGTATGACATGATACGGCTGCAGCTACACTTAAAGCTGGACGCCAACCATTTCAAGCGCAGAGCTCAACCAACCGACGCCAGCTGTCTACGGGACAATAGCATCGCAGAAAAGTTTTGCACATCAGTGTCCAACCGCTTCGCCGCCCTGACACGATTAGTGTACTCCAAAGTTGTACCCTGGTCTTGTGTTTCTGACTACACTATTGCAGCCCTGCGGAAATTTGCACCGAAGCCGAGACCGAAGAAACGGGATCGATGGCTAGATACCCACACAATAAAGAAAGCCGAACTGCTTAGTCATGCAGCAGAGGAAACTCGAGGCTTTCTCAGGTCCAGCTTGCACCACAGCATCAGAAAATCTAAGGAGGAGAAGCTCAATGCATTTGCGAACGAGATGAAATAAGCAGTTAGGTTACATGACCACCGCAGGCTCTACCAGCTAATCAGATAAGGCGCACAGCCGCAGAATCCCGTGCGTAGTATGATACGCGACAGCACGGGTAAGAGTCTGATCTCCGAATCCGCGCAAGTCAATCGTTGGAGAGAGCATTTCGATGAACAATTCAACAAAGATCCACCAGTAGAAACGCTAAAGGATGACGACCTTCCCTTCAAGGGTTTTTAGAAATGCGCGATCGATCACTCGGCACCAACCCGTGACGAAATCCTCAAAGCGGTAAAAGATCTTGGCAGCGGGAAAGCAGCAGCAGAGGAAGGTATTCCGCCGGAATGCTGTACGATCTCAAGGGACCTCTTTGATACGTTGCATGCAAATATGTGCGATGTATGGGCCAAATAGGTCATGCGGAAGAACTGGCGTACCGCCATGGTCATTCCATTCCACAGGAAGGGTGACAAGTCCATCTGCTGCAACTATCGAGGTATATATATCGCTGTTGAATATCGCTTTCAAGGTGCTGGAAGCAGTAATCTGCAATAGCTTCAAGGGTCACCGGGAACGGTTCGAACGCGAGCAACAGTGCAGCTTTCGACCTGGTCGCAGCGCAATCCACTAGATACTGAGCATGAGGATCATGCTCCAGCATCTTCATGAATATCGGAGACCAGCTGTCGTGGCCTTCGTTGATTTCAAAACCGCGTTCGACTCAGTTCACCGAGAATCGCTATACAAGATCTTGGAGACGGACGCTGTCCCGGCCAAGATCGTATTCCTGATCAAGTCGCTGTTTCAACCATCTTACTGCCGTGTGCGAATGACACGTTATCTGAACGTTTTGAGGTCAGGTCTGGAGTGAGACAAAGCTCCATCTTGTCCCCCATCCTCTTCAACTACGCAATTGCAGGGGTGATGGAGACCGCCCTGGCCAACGACGACGGTGTTATTTTCGACGCAAATGGCATGAAGTTCACAGATGCTGCTTATGCCGACGACATAGCCATAGCCGCATCGTCAGCCAGCCACAAGAGGCGCTCAATCGAGTCGATACAGCTGCAAAGCGCATTGGTCTGGTCATCAGCTTCCAGAAGACCAAGATAATGACCTGCTGCATCGAGAGACATCAAGACATCATACTGAACGGTTCTGTGCTGGAACACGTCTAGCAATTCTGTTACCTGGGCAGCACTTTTACGGGATCAGGGGCTTGCGACACCGAGATTAAAACCGCATAAACCACGCCAGGACAGCCTTTGCGGGTCTACGGCATGTGTGGAACTCGACAGACATGTCCGTTCCCACGAAAGTTCAGATATATAATGCTGCCATTCGACCGATTCTGTTATACGCCTGCGGAAGATGGACAGCGAAGTCAGTTATTCATTAGCAGATCAATACGTTCGAGAACTTCTGTCGAAGCCGGATTCTAGGCGTGACAAAGTTCGATCACATCAGGAATGAAGACCTCCGTCGAAGAGTTGGTCAAGAAACCGAGGTGTCGACACTGCTGAGGACGTAGCGTTTTCGGTTGCTCGGCCATGTTCTGAGGATGTCCGACAACAGGATCCCGAAGTCACTACCCAAAGCAACGCCCCCGGACGACTGGGCCCGACCGCGCGGAAGATCACACGAGACCTGGCGACGTCAAACAGTCAACGATTGTCACCAGCTTTTTCGATACGTAACCGCTACACCAATGGCAACAATACCCGATGTCGCATATCGAACCAAGTACAGCGAACAGGGAAGAGTGGTGACGAGTGATCAGCATTGGGGGCCCCACAACCGTGGGGCTAGGTGAATACCAGGAAAAATGCCTGTAGCAATATTGCTGCCCTTGAAACCGATATACAAAACAAATAAATCCAAATTTCACAATGTCATTGAGCGGGGCGACGCGTTTTTATTTTCTCTCTGAGATTAAAAAGGTCGATGTCCGTCCGTTCGTTAGTTCGTTCGTTGTGTCGACGGATCTCAAGAACCACTGAACCGATTTAAAAAACTTTTTTGTTTGAAAGCCTATCATGTCAGAGTGTGCACCTGATATTTGGGATTAAAAAAATTTGAGTGGTTAATTACTAATTAGCTAATTAGTTAAGCTTATGCAGCTAAAATAGAGAATTTTGCAATATTTGTGTTATTTATTGAAATAGAATCGTTTCGATCAAACCATTATAGGGTTTTTGGGTCGAAGAATTTAAATATAATATTTTTACCAATGATAAAGCCCTATGCCCTACGCAATGTAGTTATTTGAAGAACATAAAATTGAATACATCCTTAATGCCACAGCCCAAGCTCCGCTCACAAATCTAGTTCCACTACCGATTAGTTTTAAACGTTTAACAATAGCCTTGGCGCAGTAGGGCTATATCTAGGTTCGTCAATATAAAATATCACCAATAGTCTTGTTTAAGTTATATATCTTATAAACCCCTGATGCACAGTTACAACTTAAGAGTGCGTAGTATAACGTAGTGGAAATTGTGTGTTGCAGTGGTGAAAGCTTTTAAATTTTGTCTCTGTGTGTGCGTGTGGTCGGCAATAACTCGGGAACAACCTAAGCGATTTTCATTATCTTGGGCTCATTCGAACCGGCATAGATTATTTACCGTGTACAGCTCCTTTAGCGTTTTTGATTTGAGGTCTGGTTCCGGGGTCAGAGGTCAAAATGAGGAATTTTCGCTATTTTAGTACCATTCACGAAAGCAACGCTATTTTTATCTTAACTTTGGAATTTCTATTTTCTGGTAGGTTATATTTCAAAGTAAAATGATAAATATCGATGCCACTTTTTTGTCTTTCGATTGAGGCTCTGGTTCTGGAGTTATGGAATTTGTGGTAAAGCACCCTCGTGGTTCCTCGACCCAAAATTCTAATTTGTTCTGACGTCCTGGGCGGTTGATAAGTTTCACTAGAGGGTTTTCGGGCATGGGAAATTCATTTTCGATGTTGGTTTTGCTTGGGAACCCATAGTTCTATGGGTACGGAGGTATGGCGCCCGCATGGTTTCTCGATCCAAAATTCCTAATTTTACTTTGACGTCCTGGCAGGCTAATATCTGGCGTTTGACGGTCTTGGGCATGGAAAACTTATTGCCGGCGTTAATTTTGTTTGAAGCTCGTGCGGTATTATGTAATATCTACATTTAGTATATTGAGAGCTGATTAGTGTGCATATGCTTCACTACGATGTGCAATCTCGATAGAGTTACTAGTTTATATAAACACGCACAGCAAATTTAATGAGCATTATTGTCACAAACAGGAGCCGCGGACATACCGCATTATCTGTCATAAATATTAAATATTCTACACACAATGTATGTAAATGCAGAAAAAGTTGGAAACAAAAGAATTTAAACATGGTGATGTTCATTAACTGTCAAAGGACGTCAGGACAAGTTTTTGAGCGAAGCGAAGCAAAGCGTTTTTATTTTCTGTCTGAGATTAAAAAGGTCGATGTCCGTCCGTTCGTTAGTTCGTTCGTTGTGTCGACGGATCTCAAGAACCACTGAACCGATTTAAAAAACTTTTTTTAATCCCGAACAATATGTACTGTAGTCCTAAAAAGTAGACTAACATATACGTATTGCTGTATATAATGAGTATTTATTAAAAAGCGGTATTATATATAAAATGTAAATCAAATATTATAATGTTAGAAAATCATTGAGAATACGTCAAACGAAACATATATAATTGAAACATTGAAATTGTAATACGTATTTTGGCATACAGGGCTAAAGATTTTTGAACATGAGGTCTCAAAAATGTTTGAAAATCAAGTTACACATGTCGAAAATGCTTGTCTCTCCCATAGAAATCTGTTTCATACATTTTTAGAATATGATAGATGCATATTAACCCATTCAACTACCCAAAAACAATGGCCAGGCCGCCCAGTACAGTAAATCTGGTACTGTTTTTGCTATTTACGGTCTAACCTCAAGTTTAGAATTCACTGAAAAATTCAAAAACTAGTTTATTTATATGAAACGGAGTCCTACTCTTGCCTCTTTATAGTTTCACACTTCAGAGCACCAAAAATAAACCTAAATTAAACCGTATTATTGGGACAAATTAGAATATTTATGACTATTTATAGTGGTGCACTATAAACAGTCCGAGACCTTAAATTCAATTACAGCTACTTAAATTATAGCATTCCAATTTTTTTTCAAAAGATATATGATAACTTAATCTGTAGAACTTTCCCGGGGCGGCCCTCAACCACAATAAATACGATTTTCAGTTTAAACAAACTGTATAATTTGATAATTAATTATGGAACAATTTGTGATTATAAAAATAATTATTAAACCATAATTTTTGCTCTGGAGCATAGGCCCCACAACTGACCTATTCAAAGTGATCAATGATCACAAGTCGCATCACTGTACCATCACCCAATTTATATCACTATTTTCTTCTGCTATTCACCCAGCCATAGTGTTACAGTGCTGAATTATAGAGATTGAAACCATGCATAAATATTTTTATGAGCGTAAATATACTAGTTATATAAATATATTTAGGTATAAATTATATTTATTTGTTTATTTTTGTGATGATTTCATGTGTTCTATGCTTACAATCTCAACAGCCATTATCACGACGACGCTAAATTGGGAAATATAATACTATTAATGAAATAAATTGGAAAGACATGGCATATTGATCGACAACACATCGGGTCCCAGTTGCGCCTTTGACTACTACATTTGGCCTTAGCGAAAATGAAACAACGACGCCCTAAAGTTACTGCTCAAAAAATATATTTAAATTTGCTCATTTTGTTCGACCTTTGGAGTGTATATCCGTTTTCCCAATACCAATAATTATAGTATTAGTGCTACAACAAATTCTAATCTCAAAGAACTTCACGTTTGCATCCTGAAGTTAGAACCATTAATATTAAATGGCATTGGGCACGTAGAGTGAAGCGGAGCAAGTGCAATTTCCATAAGTTATCATTCAGAGATTCAACTGATACAGGCTGTTGAGATTGTAAGCATAGACGCGTGAAATCATAAAAATAAACAAATAAATATAATTTATACCTAAAATATATTTATATAACATAGTATATTTACGCTCATAAAGTATTTATGCATGGTTCCGATACTTTAGGCTAGCACTGGATTTTGTCTGGTCAGGGCTAAATCAGCTGGGTGAAATAGCAGAAGAAAAATATCGATCTGATTTCGGATCAAACCTCTTATTATCCATGATACGACTTGTGATCATTGATCACTTTATAGGTCACTGATTGTCGGGGCCTGGTATTATATGCTATAAGGAGCGAACGCAATCAAGCGTTTTATAATTATTTTTATAATCACAATTGTTCCATAGAATCATCTGAATTATACAGTTTGTTTAAACTAAAAATCGTATTTATTGCTGGTTAAAAGGCCGCCCAAAAGTTCTACCGGTTAAGGTTAGATATCTTTTGAAAAGATTGAATCGTATAATTAAGTAGCTGTACTTAACATAGAATGTCTTGATAGCATAATATAAAGCCACCAAATAGTCATATTAGATATTCTAATTTGTCCCAATAATACGGTTTTATTAGGTTTATTTTGTTGTATAGTTTCGCTTGTGGGATTAAAATTGTCCTTGTAAAGAGGCAAGTGCCTGTCTCATAATAAACTCACAATATAAAATAAACTAATTTTTTGGAACAATCATCACTACTTGAAACTCTAGGTTCATGATGAGTTATAGAAGATTTACTGTTACTGGCGGCCTGGCAATTGTTTTTGGTGATTGAATGGGTTAATTGCGTCAAATTCGCTGATAGCTCCAAATTTTTATGAAAATTACCATATCAAGTTTGAAACTTAAAACAAAGCCAAAAAGACAATATTACTAACTCAAATATATATGAATTAAGAAGAAGGGCATGTAGGCCAGGCACCGAAAACATTTTTGAATTTTTCGGGGGAGCGCTAAACTAACTAAAAAAATACCGACAAATTCGAATAAGATAAGAAAAAAAAGGCGCGCGGGAAAATACCCGTAAAAAAAAGGGGTTATCTCGTTAAGCGTGTCTTACCTTCTTTAAGCCATATTATTCGGAAATTTTTGAACAAATTTGCACACAAAATGAGAAAACTCTGGCAAATTGGCAAATTTACCTTAATTACGGGAACAGAACAATGGGTGCGAAAAATTAGGTTACTTTTGGAGACAGGGGGCCCCGCAATGCCCCTTGTTGGGTGCTGGTACGTATATACGTATTTTATTTAAAAAAGCGGATCACACAGGAAATGTAAATCGAAATTATACGTTAGAAAAATTATTTTAGAATACAACATATATAATTGAAACATTGAAATTGTAATACGTATTTTAATATGGCCTTAAGATTTTTGACACTGAGGTCTAAATGTTCTAAAATCAAGTTACATGTTGAAATGCTTGTTTTCGCCATAGTACCGCTTTTCCATACATTTTTAGAATATCACAGCAATTCTACATGTATTTTAACCCATTCAATCACCCAAAACAATGGCGCAGGTGAAATTTTGAACAGTAAATCTACTGTTAGGCCATCATATTAGTTTAGAATTGTTTCCAAAAAAAAATTAGTTTATTTTATATTGTGAGGTTTATTTTTTTTAGAGCACGATTTGCCTCTTTACAAAATAGATTTTTAATCCCACAAAAGTAGTTCAGAGCACCAAAAATAAACCTAATTTTAAACCGTATTGGGAGACAATGAGAATATCTAGAAATTTACGATTTGACAATGCTGGTGATATCATAAATATTCTGATGTTTAATTACAGCTACTTAAATTATTATTCAATCTTTTTTCAAAAGATATATGTATAACCTCAAACCGTAGAACTTTTGGTGGCCTTTTAACCAGCATATTTTTAGTTTAAACAAACTGTATATTGATGATATTATGAACAATTGTGATTATAAAATAATTATAAAAAACGCTTGATTTGCGTTTGTCCTTATACATATAATGCACCAGGCCCCAGTGACCAAACTATCACAACTCGTATCCATGGATAATAGAGGTTTGATCTGAATGAATTTGCAATTATTTTCCTTCTGTGTGATTTCACCCAGCTGATTCAGCCCTGACCAGACAAAATCCAGTGCTAGCTAGTACCAAATGCATAACAATTTTATTAGTGAAAATATACTAGTTATATAAATATATTTAGGTATAAATTATATTTATTTGTTTATTTTTATGATTTCACGCGTCTATGCTTACAATCTCAACAGCCTGTATCAGTTGAATCTCTGAATGATAACTTATATGAAACTGCACTTGCTCCGCTTCACTCTCGCGTGCCAGATGCCAGTTAATATTAATGGTTTTACGTTAGCGGATGCAAACGTGAAGTTCTTTGAGATTAGAATTTGTTGTAGCACTAATACTATAATTATTGGTATTGGGAAAACGGATATACACTCCAAAGGTCGAACAAAATGAGCAATTATTACGCTAAATATATTTTTTGAGCAGTAACTTTAGGGCGTCGTTGTTTCATTTTCGCTAAGGCCAAAATGTAGTAGTAGAAGGCGCAACTAGGAACCGATGTGCTTGTCGATCAATATGCCATGTCTTTCCAATTTATTTCATTGATAGTATTATATTTCCCAATTTAGCGTAGTAGTGATAATGGCTGTTGAGATTGTAAGCATAGACGCGTGAAATCATAAAAATAAACAAATAAATATAATTTATACCTAAATATATTTATATAACTAGTATATTTACGCTCATAAAGTATTTATGCATGGTTTCGATACTCTAGGCTAGCACTGGATTTTGTCTGGTCAGGGCTAAATCAGCTGGGTGAAATAGCAGAAGAAAATAATTGATCTGATTTCGGATCAAACCTCTATTATCCATGATACGACTTGTGATCATTGATCACTTTATAGGTCACTGATTGTCGGGGCCTGGTATTATATGCTATAAGGAGCGAACGCAATCAAGCGTTTTATAATTATTTTATAATCACAATTGTTCCATAATATCATCTGAATTATACAGTTTGTTTAAACTAAAAATCGTATTTATTGCTGGTTAAAAGGCCGCCCAAAAGTTCTACCGGTTAAGGTTATAGTATATCTTTTGAAAAAAGATTGAATCGTATAATTTAAGTAGCTGTAATTAAACATAGGACTGTTTATAGTATATACAGCCAGCGTATTAAATAGTCATATTAGATATTCTAATTTGTCCCAATAATACGGTTTAATTTAGGTTTATTTTTGGTGCTCTGAAGTTTCGCTTGTGGGATTAAAATTGTCCTTGTAAAGAGGCAAGTGCCTGTCTCAATAAACTCACAATATAAAATAAACTAATTTTTTTGGAACAATCATGATTCTAAACTTGAGGTTCATGATGAGTTATAACAGTAGATTTACTGTTACTGGCGGCCTGGCAATTGTTTTTGGGTGATTGAATGGGTTAATTGCGTGTAAATTTGCTATAATATTCTAAAAATGTATGAAACAGATTTCTATGGCGAAGCAAGCATTTTCGACATGTGTAACTTGATTTTAGAACATTGAGACCTCATGTTCAAAAATCTTAAGCCATATTAAAATACGTATTACAATTTCAATGTTTCAATTATATATGTTTAGTTTGACGTATTCTCAATGATTTTCTAACATTATAATATTTGATTTACATTTTATATATAATACCGCTTTTTAAATAAAATACTACATTATATACGTACCAGGCACCTGGGAACAAGGGGCATTGGGGCAGTTGCCCTCGTCCCAAAAATTAACCTAGTGGGACACGCCCATTGTTCTGTTCCCCATCCTGAAGATAAGGTAAATTTGCCAATTTTACCCAGAGTTTCCTCATTTTGTGTGAATTTGTTCAAAAATTTCCGATAAATATGGCTTGAGAAGGAGGTAAGACACTTAACGAGTAACCCCTTTACGGGTATGTCTTTCCCACACATGTTTTTCTTATCTTGAACCTCTCGGACGTGTTTTAGTTAGTTTAGCGCTCCCCCCAAAAAATTCAAAATCGTTTTCGGGTGCCTGGTACATACAATGCCTTACGTCATATATATTTCAGTTTAGTAATATTGTATTTTGGCTTTGTTTTAAGTTTCAAACGAATATGTGGTAATTTTCATAAAATTTAGAAACTATAATTAAGATTGATTTTGATATTCTTCCTCTCCGTTGTCAGGGTTGTTGGATCTTTCGAAGTTGAACTCGGTGACACGCTTAGCTCAACAAATGCTGGTTGATTTGATTTTGGCGCTTAAAATCCTGATGTAAATTAGTGCGCTTGTGAGATTTACATTCTTGGCTCCACGCCTTCTTCTGTTTTCAACCATCTAAAACCTTCTAAAACTATTATTTATTACCGCTTTACGTTATAACACATGCAAATTTGCTGATTTCTATTGCAACGTCTATAGATCTAAAAGTAGGTAATTTTCGATTCCTCATAATCCTTTGCTTCTGTCTTGAGGGCTACACTTGCAGACCAAAACTTCACGTTACGACGATCTCAGTATGTACTTGTATATTTTGTTTATAGTTTTGCAAAGGCTGTGTATAATGGCTATTTTATGAATATAAAATAAATTAACACCCCTGCGATCGGTTTGTCAACCTCCCCCAGCTTGAAGTTGCCTTGCTCCCCTGAAATAGAAGCCTGGCTACATGTCTGATCACTGTTATGACAAGACTTACATACCTCATTTTTTTAACATTTTGTTATATAATAATTTTAGCTTTCTCAACCATATTTTCTCAATGTGGCACCATAATTTCGGTATCTTTGTTTGACACATTTGGAAATAAATTTGCCATATTTTTGATCCTAGTAAGTCTGTGAATTATTCCCAAAATTTGTAGCTAATGCTTAGAAATATATGGGAAAAGTACTCGTTTAATTTTGTAAACACTCTGTGCTAAATATTTAAGACCCATATCTTTCGCATACATACTAGGAAACCGAGTTCAAATATTTTGCTCTGCGGTGGCCAATATGTGTTATATATATGTCCGGATATACAGTCTAAAAAGAGCTCTAAGGTCAGGGCTTTCTTTGCATAGTTGCCTAGATTTTGCATAATACTAATTAACAAATTTGCCTGATGTAAATACAATATTAACAGATGGATCACCGGCGACAAAAGTGTAATAATACATTGCGTACTGGACCCTGTGGGAATCACTGCAGCTTACGATACCGATTTAGTCGAAGAGAAGTTGGTATGAAGTCCTAATATGGGACTAAGGCTCACATTCACTTAATAGCATAATATATGCCCAGAAAAAATATTAATATTCCGTTTTTTATGTGTTAATCGCTAAATGTCTTAAGAGTATCCGGAAGTCAGGAGCACATTTGAACGAGCCACAGATCGTAAGAAAAGACTAGGTGGTTGTCAATATAGAAT
The DNA here is from genome assembly GCA_030248225.1 of Trileptium ribeirensis. Classification (NCBI taxonomy): domain Eukaryota; kingdom Metazoa; phylum Nematoda; class Enoplea; order Enoplida; family Thoracostomopsidae; genus Trileptium; species Trileptium ribeirensis. The sequence continues at coordinate 52,105 of JASANE010010293.1, forward strand.
TAAGCAGCGTCATAGGCGGTCGACAATTCTACGCTGGGTTGGGACTAATCGTAAAATCAAAAAACTTGCATTATCAACAATTATTTATTAATACTATTTTAGCTCAACTGCAAACAAAATTTTTTCAGGCTACAAAAGCGTAACTAAGAAGAATTTGGCAGTAGACCTAACATGTTCAGACAAGCGGAATGTAATTTGTAAACCCGATTGTTAACATAAGTTTAACTCTTAAATTTGAACATGTGAAAATTTTTATTTAGGAGTAGATTCTCAAATGCTATCCGCTGTAACAAGCGAGCAACGGAATGGGTGATTTCACGCATGGTATACTACGGTAATTGTTTTGCCAATTTATTGAAATAAATCGCACGAAAATCCGCGATTGCATTTTTCACGAAATTTAGTGAACGCAAACATTGGTTTTGTTATGTATGAGCGCAATGATAGATTTACGTACGCGAACATTACTCCATTTCGCACATTTTGTTCTCATTCATCAACTGATATATCGAATTGGGCGGCTACTCGAGCTCTTATAATCGTATAACAAGATGCGATCAAAAACACGATTAAAGTAGCATTTGTAAGTAATGCGGTGAGGAAAATTGTGATCCACTTCTTAAAATAGTGACGGCGATTAGCTACTGTCATGGTGATTGTGTATATAAAAGACAAAACAGTGACTGTGCAAAAGAACAACCAAAGCGTAAGCACGTAAAATGGGCTCACACATAAAGTCATATATATACACCGTATAAATTGGAGACACATCAATCCTCCAAACGTTAGTGTTACAGGAGATTAACGACGCCTGGACTTGATCGCACTCAGCCGGTTCCAAACCGGGAATCACAGGCTTTGTGGAGAGCAGGAGGGTTTTAGAATGGCAACAAAGGTAAAATGTAGTTGAACAAATCATCATGAATGCGGCAGGTCAATTCCTGGACGTCGCGTTGAAAGTGCAAGTGGAAGTGTAGGTGGGACGATTCTAGCTCATCGTTAGAGGTTAAAGTATATAAGTGCATCTCAATCATGCTACTGTCTCTTAAATAAACTATTCAATTATATTTTAAAATTACAATAGGTACACGAGTTAAGGCCATATAATACAGTCTAAAAAAATTGATCAACTTGGTGTCATGTTCACAGCAAAATATTTGTGATGTCATTCCTGACAAACTGGTTTCCGCCAGCTATTCCGCCATACAAAAAAGGACCAGTATAAAGTTAATAGAATTTCACTTAATGAACTACAAGAAAGTATACCGACAATACTTAAACTATGGGGTAATTCGTTTCTATGTAATAAACAATGAAAGGAAAATAATTCGTCATTCTGGCCAAAACAAAGCGTGCATGTACCTCGGTCTCGGTGAAGATAACGTTGTGTCGATATCGATTCTGCAACGTATTTTTGTAAGTGGTACATACAGCGCAAAAATTTCAACCAAATAGTAACAATTCCAAATCATGAATTACAGTAACAAAATATATGCGGCAGCGGTCTGAAATAGTTGGTTTTGGCATCATTTCTGTTCTATCAATACTAAAGGTATGTCACTTTTAACCCTCGTCCCTGTAAAAATTTTACGATAGTAATATTACGCCTTCACAATTACGGTGGGTACCACCAAAATCAAAACTATGTTTGCCCCCCATCAAAAACAGGGTTGTTCCACTTCTGCATACAAACTGGAAGATAAACTGCCAAGTGTTTGGTACGATTGACCTTCTCATAAGGTGCAACTATAATAAAAAAATTTAGAAACACATGCATATACGTTTCTGAGTTATAAGTGCTAAAATCAAAGAATAAACTTTTATTAGTGTAATTGGCTCAGGATGACCGATCTTATAGCGGAAATGTACAAATTTATTCACTAATATCAAGAGTTTATGATAGTTTTTTAATAAAAGTATGACACTTGAAATGACAATACAAAAGACGCATGCCGCGATTCAACTGTACCTTATGCCCTGGTTCCGAGTAGTGATGTTAACATTAACAAAAATTTGTTCCGATCCACCGCTGTGTTTTTTGGGGAGGGTCGTTATACTCCCCCCCCCAAAGTGTGCGTATTACCTTTCTGTCCAGTACCCTTGGTAGGGCGAAATATATTGCGTCATGCTTGACGCGTCTATATGGAGAGATCGGAAAAATTATCACAACTCTTCTCAAGAAGCCATTAAGAATTCCCGCCAATGTAGCTACAAATTGTACTGTGCTTAACCTTAGCAGCATCTATAATCAATGGTCTGTCGATCGACAGCCAATTTCAAAACATAACCAAGAAAATGTGTTTCAATTTGCCTCTCAGGTCGAAATTATTCAATTTTAGAGATACAATGACAATTTTAGTATAATTTGACTCAGCTCAAAAAACTTAGTTATAAAGCATCCATTGCTGAATTTTTATGACAAAACTTTTGAAATTTTGTAATCCCAATGGCACCATTAGTTCTCAAAAATTGTTGGCCACCCAAAGCACAAAAATTTTTAGAAAAAAATTTGTCGATATATGTATATTGTTATATATCATCCGAACAGCATGGAGTTGAGTAGAATGGTGGTAAAATTAGCTGCATCGGTCTACGTGTTAATAACTTAGACTTAGATTATGGTCTAGGTTTAGTCTTAAGCTTAGGATGTCACATAAACGGAAATAACTGATTAACCCATGAATCGATTAGAACTTATTTTACCAGTTTTTGACTCAGATCGTTGATGCTGTTTGAATGATATATAAACTTATACATTTATCGAGAAAATTTTATAGAAAAAAGTTTGGGTACCGCTGGGAACCCAAAAAAAAATCTAAAAAAATTTGCCATGAAAATATCGCAATGAATATTTGATGCTCAGCCTCGAGCTGACTCGAATTGTACCAAAATTATCACTATATCTTCGAAATTGACTATTTCCGGACTGGGGAATGGACGTAACAGGAAAAAGCCGAAAATGTTACCATGCGCTTTCATTTGCAGTGCCTTAGAAAAAGATTATAATTTTTTGCTAAATCAATATCGGCATGCCCGGACTGTGAAGAACCAACTGTAAAAATACCATTTAGTTTATTGAATAAGCGTAATTTATATTCAATTTAGTTTTATAAAGTTTTAGTTAACAATATATAGTTTTAATACAGAATAGTATTATTTCACTTTGTAATTGTCAAAGAAAAACTTACGATTGCACATAAGAAAAGAGTATGATAGTTTTTAACACCTTATGCTAGACCCGTTTTGGATGACACGGCAGATTTTGGCTTAACGTCCTAGTTATTTGGGTTGAGCACGGCACCATAGTTTTGCGGAGGTTGGGTATGCAGGATGGATCTCTAACTTTGAGAGAAGGGGCACGCTGGGCAGCTGCGAGCAAGCCAACCGACCTTCCACACTCAAAACTAGGGGGGTAGTCGGTCATATCGCGGCAAAATTACAAAGTCCTAATTATTTTCCACAAAACTGGTGATCTGTGTATGATAACGCCCAGAAATGAGCTGACAATTAGAGCTCCAGTTCTTTTGTTTTTACAGAAAGATAGGAATTTCAAGCGTTCCCACAATAAGCCGTAACACATGACAATTCACACAGTTTACTTGCAACCCTTTCATGTGTGAAATGATGCAAAACAGTGCAGCGCATTTTGATATCAGCACTATGTTTCCGGGGTAATATATATATTTTATGTTAAATCGAAAAACAGAAAACTCACTTTCGTCTAAAAATAGCTGGCCGAAATGTGGATCGAAGTTACACTGAAGGGCATAAATGAGTTATGTATAGAGATTTTTGTTTAAGATATAGTACAGTTGAGAGCTACGTATTAGTCAAAGGTAATTCTTTGTATAAAGACCTATATAGTATCTGAGCGCAGGACCTAAAAGCGTAGTTCAAAAGATGCTAGTTTTACTTCTAAACCATAAATGTAGCAAGACAGGTTTTGAGAAAACTTGTTGTACTACTGAAGCTAAAACATATTAACTTCTGAGGTTATAATGGTTCAACTGCTTTAAATTTTGAGAAATTCGCTTTTGCCTATTTTGGAAAAAATTTCACAGCAGATTTAACCATATTTTATGGCTTGGCGACGATGAATGTAGCGGAATTTTAGTGTTATTTAAATTAGTCTACAATATATATGCACCAATCGGATATTTCTTGTGGCCACTCGTTAATTATACAAGAATGCTGTACGATCAAATTATGAGCTGCTTAAAGATAAAATATCCAATGTACCAGGTTCAAAGTGGTCAAGTGATGATCACAAAAAATCAATACACAGCCACGAAACAATAGTGATCAGATTATAAACGAATTTCAGCATACAATATTAGTCTATTTTCGCGATTTTAGTGCTCTTATACTGCTACATATCGACATGTTGTTATAATTTCTATTACCTTAATGACTTATGGCAGGTATACTCAATAATTGCCGATTTTAAAGTATGACGTGAGTAACGTTAATAAGTCAGAGCATAATTTCGTGTCTTAATTTTAATAGATATATTTTTCGAAAACCCAATGGAAGTACGTTGTGTTAGCTACTCAGACACACAAAAGGATTCCATAACAAAATGCCTGAATGGAAACGACTCTCCGAGGTAACCGTGTCTCACCGTTAATCAAAACCGCCGTTTCAAAACTCTTAATAAACATCAGAAACGCATTTCTCGCAAAAAAATAAACTTAGAAAGACAGTAATATTAAATAAGGGCTATTATAAGCAAATTTTGTTGAGAATAGATGATATACAGTGGGTAAAATTCTCACTCCACTGAGGGTTTACTTTACTGCAGGCCTCGGTGTTTGTCCTTCTCTTAACCTTATTCCATTTTTGGAGTCCAAGCCTGAAGTTAGGCTGTAACATCTAGAATACAATATATGTTCCCTCTAGGTAATTCTTAATCTTGTCGTACAACGTAGCACCACTCATATTTATATACTTCAACTGCGATATTAATATATCCAACCTGAAAGAGCAGTTGTTAGTTTCCCCTTGTATATTTAATATTCGGATTACAAATGCCACACTAAACTGATTTAAAATGGATTATATATTTCTTGCTAAGTAGCTATGGTCGATTAGCAAAATGTGAATAAGTGGTCAAAGTTTGTCATTTTTAGCTCGTTGAAAATTATCAAACATATAAAATGTAATAAAGCAATATATCGTAGGTTGGCTCTTCGAAAATCAAACAACTTAAATGTCTACGGTCAGTGGAACAATGCCGAATTTTGGTGGTAAAGTTCAAAATCAACTTATTCAATGGTTTCCACAACTATTTGTTCGCTACTCGGGTCCACTTGTTCGACCCGTCCGAACGTTCGAGGATCGTCAACAATGGACTCGCAAATGGGATTTTCTAATGGCATGCATTGGATACGCTGTCGGACTTGGAAATATATGGCGATTTCCCTACCTGTGTTTTCGTAATGGCGGAGGTAGTGTTTTGTGCGTCGAACATTTTTTTTTCGCGATGCTTCATGACATATGCCATGTTGTGACGAAAAGTAAAATGAATTGCATTTTCGTTCGTAAATTGACACATTTGTCACAGTGCACGCTGCGCGGCGAATTGACTACCGAGTTTGTCGTTCGGTGTGCATTTGCACATGCGTTGTTATTCGTTCGCTTTGCCAGGTGCCTTAAAGAACAGTGCAACAGCTCATAAGTAGGATAGTGGCTAGTGCTCGTAACTCGCACCCAATCGATCCAGGTTCAATAAGTCGTTGGAGCAAAAGTTTGTTCAAAATTGTCCAAAATACGTTCTGGATTATTAAGAAGAAAAGGGTTAATCAATATTTAGGCTATTGTTGAACTAAATTATTAGTTTTATTCAGAGAAGCTAACGTTACAAAATGGAAATACTATATGCACACAAACCGTCAGCAACTGACGGAATTCGAATTGTGCGAATGAAACAAACTGCACACTCTGTGTCTAGCTACGCGATAATAGTGGTTTCACCATGACATCCAGTATTTAAACATTAATAATTTATATTTCTATATCTAAATTTTCAAAATATAGGAAACATTTAAGGAATTTGTTTAAGCGAATCGTTCGTTATATTGTTGTAAATAAAGTTTAAATCCATAAAGAACGTGGCTTTAGATTGTACCGCCTTTGGAGCACCATGACAATGTACATGGTAGCTGCTTTTTGGGTAATGGCCGTGATTTACTGCCGCAAAGGTATCAGTATTAGTAGATGTAAAATGGGGGTTCTGCCCCCCCTCCCCCTCATCTGAGGGGGAAGGAGTCATTAATCAATATCCTCATCTGCTGAGGCTAATTGAGGATAACTGAGGGTATTTTGAAAATAATTGCGGTTACTGAGGCTAACCCTTCACCAGAGGAGGGGGTCATTAATCATATCCTCATTATATATCCCATATCCTCAATGAGGATATATATCCTCAATGAGGATATATATCCTCATATCCTGAGGCTATCAGAGGCTAACTGTATTTGAAGCTAGCTGAGGCTAACTGTATCTGAGATGAATTAGAGGTGATATAAGGATATCTTCTAGGTAAACGTGGAATCCATACAACAGTTAATATTTAATGACATTACAACAAAAAATCGCTCAAAATGCGCACGTATTAAAAGTTAACATGATATCCACCAAAGACATGCAGACCCCATGTGATATCCAATATTGCTAGCAATACAATAAGTAAAATAGTAGACCACAATTCACGTACTATACAGGTAATCCCTCATATCCCATGTTTGGCTGCAAAAATGAAACAAGCGTATATTTTACCATCAATTTTACCTTCACCAAATCGAATAATCTTGTAATTTTTTCAGTCTAGTTAGCAAAATTAAGCGCATTTTTCAAATGTTGTACAATTTTTCATTGAGGGGCAGGGTCATTAATCATCTAAAAGTGACAGGTCAGAGGGTAAATGAGGGTAATTTGAGGGTAACTTGAGGGTAATTTGAGGGTAATTTGAGGGTAACTTCAGGGTAAATTGAATGTAATTTGAGGGTAACTTGAGGGTAACTTGAGGGTAACTTGAGGGTAATTTGAGGGTAATTTGAGGGTAATTTGAGGGTAACTTGAGGGTAATTTGAGGGTAATTTGAGGGTAACTTGAGGGTAATTTGAGGGTAACTTGAGGGTAATGGTGATAGATACAACCGTTTCGGCCGTACCACGGGCCTCATCAGGCGGCTGTAGGCTACCGCTACGTTTTTTCTTTATTGAGAAAATTACATAATAATACAAATGAAGTATAATATATACATACACACACAACATATAAAGTATAAATATCTTCATTTATTCCCTTTTAGCACCATACTGATGCACCAATTGATATTTTCGTCGCCGCGCATGAACTGGGTGGTTGTGGACGAATGCCGTTATGGCTACATTGCCTTCTGTCACCACACATAATATGCAGCCTGGTTCCCCCGTCCATCCTCGATAGCCTATAACTTTGTTGAATATTTTGAAGTGCTCCACCCGATTATCTTGTCGCTTGAAGTGATCATCGCCGTTGTACACAGTTTCGTAGATATTTGCTTTGTAATCGTTGATGAGACGTGAATTTCCACTGGCAACGTGACCAGTATGACCATGTACAAAGTGTTTACTGAAGTGGAGAAACATGACAGACTGTTCTCGATGAATGAAAGTGTAAACTGATTTAATAAATTGAAATACACAGGTATATATAAACATTTCATCCCTGCCAAAGGAATCATCAGATGGCTTTACACCGTATACACGGTATTGGCTGCCATTATGTTTTTTTCCTTTTACTTGAAATCAAACATATAACACAACTTGATAATA
>JASANE010010294.1:0-31604 GCA_030248225.1 Trileptium ribeirensis
GCGGATAGACGGGACAGTCTAAATGTGACTGAAACGAAGAATAAGATCCGATCTTCAGCAGTGTTAAACCTGTACCCCTCCTATAAACAGCTATGCTACGTATTATAAGAAATGTCGACCCCGGACCCACTAAATCTAGAGTTTTATGCCAATGCCGTATCCCCTAGGGACCCCCCAACCGACGACCTTACCAACTAAGCTGACGAACCTTCGACATCGACACCTATGATATACGGTGCTCTTTCCCCATTGATTCGGCGGAACACGCTCTGCTGAAAAATGTAAGCAGATAACTCATGAAACGAAGATGTTGAAGATTGAATTATAAAGTAAAAAAAAATATATTTTGTTCAGCAAATTATGCAAATATATCAATAATATAAACTAAAATTTGCGGATACGAATAGCATTGGCATTTATCAGTGAATTGCATTAGCAATTACTACAGTTGATTGACTAGGAATTTGTGCCAAATAAATACAAATTTTTAATCAATAGGTATTGTAAAGAAATGCGACAAACGCAACTATGATTGTAAGACGGTGCTTGTAAAAAAAACAGATGTCATCTTACAGTGTGGTAAAGAAAATAATCATCCAGAAAAAATAAAGCCAGCCTGAGCCGAAACACGTTTGGTTATGCCCCTTCTTGACTATGAGCCTCACACACTAAGCACTAGGCTATTTAGGAACAGGAGCTGTTGCTCAGTTTTTTAAGTAACCTCACAAAGCGAGCTAATAACATGCAATGCACCCGCAAACACATGACGTGCCCTAAACTCTGTTATCACATCACCTTCTTGCCTGGTACGCAGATAAAAATGTCACTTTTTACACGAAAGGATTAAGTGTCACAGGCCAATACATATATATGTATTTAAATAATGCATAATTTGTAAAAATTTACCTATCACTTTGTTAAAAAATGTTTTCATTTTGATATTAAAATTAAATTTCTTTTTTCCTTTGACAATAGCGCGGCTATAAAGCTGCCTGGTTATTATAGCGCAGTAGAAATATACAATGATTTTAATAATATTTCCATTTAATATTAGTTATTACTCATCTTAATACGCTTACATCTGATATTGACACATATAGTGCTAAAAGTTTAAACATTATTGTGTGATCTATAATTTAAATTTAAGTTTAGCTTGTCTATTTGTTTGCTTATTTATTATTATAGTATTGGACAATGTGGCAGTGAAATTTATAAGAGGATCATTTATATACGAATAATAAACGAACTAAGCGAGTAATAAGATTGCATGTTATATAAACAATAATAATTGCTATTTGAGCAATGAAAAGCATAATTACACATAAAAGCAGACAAACACACTTGCGCACAATAGAAAAAAATCGAAATTTCACACAAAGCCAATGATGATGATGGGATTTTGCTTTGTTTGTTTGTTTATTTGGAGCTATTTGACAAGTCATTTTGACTATTACCGCTGTTTGTTATTCAACCGAATTGAAGCTTATCCCATCTCTACTTCAACTTCATGCTTGTCTTTTGACGCCGACGCCCGTGTTAATAATACCAGTCATTCAAACAAAGATCCAGGAACAAAAGGGGGTCCACTGGAAACAGGCCCCTTTCTAAAAGACAACGTGGCGTAGAGATAGACGCGTCCGTAGGTTTGCCCTACCACAAAAAATGCTCATTTATGATCGACTGAATAGTATTCTCTAGATGTGCTTTACCGAAACGCTTAGTTATGTGGTTTTTTGTATGACCCTAGTTTCAAAATCGTTCCCGAGGGTCTGACATGCAAATCTAGTATTCTGTACATTTGTCGGGTATGTTTTTCGCTTTGTGTAATAAGAACAATCAGATGAGTGCAATAAGTAATGTTATCCCTCGTTTTCACTGTTTTTGTGTACAAGTGGGGGCTACGTTTACATTTTAGTACTACACGAATCCTAAATGTCTCTCTTAATGTATAGTACGCAGCGCCTATATAACAACGATGATTCAATCAACAATCAATGCTTTTATACGATTTTACGACTTATTGCATAGTATTACTAAGTTTACTGTTTGAAGTGGATTTATTTCATCAGATTTATTTTATAAGTGTTTGGTTTAGCAGTCAATGCATACAGCTGAAATTCATTTTATGTAAATGTTTTAGATCAATAAATATATCGTGCTAAAATTTATTTATTGTCCTATTATCCATCCAAGTCTGTCACATTTTACATGCAGTCATATTTCCATAATTATGTTTGCTTGTGTATGAGTAGTATGAGTGTGGACATGCTTATTGTTTATTTATTTCTACGGAGTAAAATATTATATTCAAAACTCCGGCTAATCAGGACTTCTCTATACATTACATACATAATTATGCTTCTTATCTTAAGATTTGAGATTGTAATTATTAATAAACTTATTTAACAGCATGTACGTGCAAAGCGTTTTAGCGTATACTGAGTGAAATTTTATTAGCAGAAAAATGTTACAGCAATAAATAGGTTAGAAAAGCCATCGAGAGTTACAACTGTATCGATGGTTTCATTTGCGGAATTGAAGAGGAGCAAAACCAAAAAAGACAATGTTCAGTGGCTTTCAGGGACAGAGAAATAAGGGTTTACGTTGAGAGTATCGCTCAAGCTATGTATTCAGGAAATTCAAGTATCACTAGATAAGAAAGGAGATTGATGTTTTCATTACATGTCTCGGCCACGATGTCTAAAGATCCGAGCCAGCCACAGCCTAAGATGTGCTTGTGAGAGCCGGGCCGAGCCTAGTGTATTAGGAAAACTTGTGGTCATTTCTTAAAAGCGCTTTTCGAAAATAACCATTAATGTACTGCTGATGCATGACATAATAGTCAATCAACAGCAAAGGCAGCCGAAATAATCTCGGATCGCCTCAACACGCTCCAAAAACAACTATATATAGGTCGTTTGTATATTATGTTTTCTCTCTAAACATAACGTTTTATTATTAACAGCCGAAGGGTCATACCGAGCTCGAATTGCTATCGGAAGAGCTGAGCCGAGAAAGCCGAACATCATTACAACAGAGATAGAACCGGGTCACTTGGGTTACCATTTTCTACCGAATCACTGGGTCACTGGATCACAAAGTAAACCGGATCACATGTCTTGACCCGGTGACCCCGTTTAATGTCAATCCCAAAATATAGCCACAAGCCCGTAATCCAACACGGCGCATTGTTAACTTTGTAAATTTCTCCGCTGGCCCCTCACGGGAAGGCCCCTCAGCTTTATATTTTTTTACTTTTATCTGCACTCTCATCTGCACTGTACTCAACATAACAGAGCAGAGCCTTTTGCTCAGTTTTTATATACTCAGCTCGTCCGCGAAACATATTGGCAAGTCAAGTGCATGTTAATCAACGTCTGCGACGACGAGCAGTCTACTTCTACTTTTTTACATCGGTTTCATATGCTATTACTTCCAAATCTCTTGCAATTGGCGTAAAATCAACGCCAAAAGGCGACGCCACGACTTCCAAAACACCGGAAATTGCAGACATTTCACATGAAAACCTACTTTTGTTCAGGACTGGCTAAAGCGCTACTGAAAATGAAATTGTAATTAATCCTTCTGAATTGCAGAATGCGAAGGATATATATTCAACTGTTTTCCAAAACTGTTTCTTTTATGAATTTGCACATTATGCATTGGGTGCTTCGGAAAATAGCCTTGCAATTAGGTTACTACCATAACCAGTTCATCGAGTCACCGGGTCACTACCATATCCGGGTACCGGTTCACCGCGTCACCACCATGTCCGGGTCAGTGCGTCGCCGGGTCGCAAAATGGTAACCCGGTGCCATCTCTGGCTTCCAAAGTGCCGAACCGAGCCTAACATGGTTAACGAAGAGCCGAGTCAGAGCATAAAAATTGGGATCTTTCGCACCTATCGTTTCCATCAGTGTCGAAATTTTTTAAATATAACTGTGCTCAGACGCATTATCCACACTGACACTCAAAGGATTCAGTAACTGTTGAAATGCAACAACAGTTGGGTTTTGAATGAGCTACAATTTGTTAAATATGAATTTTGCAAGGTTTATCAATTATATGAATTTGTGTTACTTGTATAAAGCCGTGTACACATTGCGTCCGATTCGATTCAGTCCGATACGTTCCGAACCGACCTTTATATAAAGTGCTCACATTGCCTCCGAATTCGATACGATTTGAAATATCATGCATAAATTTTTCTGACCGAATCGGATGATTTATCGTGAATAATGTATTTACACACATGTATCCAGTAATTTCAGCATTTGTTCTTTTCGGATCGGATGTGCTTTTATTAATACTGCCTAATTGTCAGCAAAGGCAATTCATTTTTAATCAAATCATTATTATAAGGTTCCATGTTTATGAAATTGAAAACGTACTAAGCTGAACTTGAAATTTCAGAAATCACCTAATACGTATATATGTATACTTTATGTGGAGTTGTATGAGTTTCGCATGGCTATATGCTCAAAACTGGAAGTTGGTTGATAACATTTCAAAATCAAAATATAATATACATGCAAGTTTGAATCAAATCTAAATTTATCCATTGAGCAAAATTCTTTATCTCTTCATTCCGAATTCTTCAGTCGATATACTCAGTCGGTGTATACGAAAAGCCTGATACCTGCAACCTTAACAAACGGTAAACAAAGCCCTTTTCCGTCAAACGTAGTAGAACTAATCCAATACCTTTACCATACACCACTTTTCTACGGACTCTACCAGTCTGGTTTGTAAATTCCTTCCACTTTTAATTTGTTTAGTGTGGCGCAGTATGGAAAAAATGGAACCAATGTCACAGCCTGACAGCTGAGCAAAAAGATTCAATATCTATATAAGATTCTAATGAACATGTTAACTCAGAGTACATAATATCATCAACGAATGTCGAGCTGGTTTGTGCATCGTACAATGTTAGACAAACGCACGCCTGTAACAACGATCGAATCTCGATATCGGTGTCAGTTTTATATTTGATTAATGAAGTATTCAGCAGTTTCGAGAACTCACCATAAGATCGATTTGAAACGACATATTGGACTTAAGCGTCAAATCAATTTTTGCCAGCCCATTCACAAATGGCCGATTTCAAACCGCCGTCATTTCTGAGCAGGCCGATTTAATATTACCCGCTTTAAATAGGAAAATCTCCTAGTGTCGGCGATTTGACAGCTTTTTATTTTAACCATCTTCACGTGCTCATCTTGAACTAGATCTCACATAATCATACATAGAATACGATTGTGCCAAAGTTTTCGTAATGTTACCGAAAATTGGTGCCAGTTAACAAACCGAAACTTTAAAAATAAATTATTGCTTCGGTGCATAATTTGAACGGCTATAATTAGAATACTGCCAAAAGCTTAAGCGGACAGCTTTTAAATTAGACATCGGCGGCGCTTTTGTCAAACAGGAAACTTAAAGTTAAGATAAACAGTCATATTTTTTCAAAATTTCATAGCGTAAAATTAAATATGTTGCAAGCAAATGTTTTCGATCCAACTTTACTTTTCTTATATGTTACTGATATTGTATCTTTTATTTGATGTTTTTGTAATGCTGTGCTGGCTCCCTTACATTTAAAAGCTGTATCAAACAGACCTCCAGCTTGATTTACATGTGCTTTTGCAACGATTAAACAATAATGGCAACTACTTAGGATATCAATGTCAAACACAAAATGATGTTTGTTACACATTGGATAAAAACAACCCTATGCACTGTTATAAACGGCAAGGGAATTCCCTATTTGAATCATTGCAAAGAGCATGGGGAACTTAACTTGTGATTTAAGATTTGGTAATCATTACAGTGATATTGTCTCCGAAGCTTATAGAATTATTCACATGCAATTTTGTTGTATTATAAATTGTTACGTCAAGAGGCTTCCATTGGATATGTACGTCCAGTCTTGGAGCATTCATCGCAAACATGGTCGCTATGTCTCGTAGCTGATATTAATAAGATTGAGAATGTGCAACGATATTTTTCTGGGAGATTATTTGTAAAAATGCTGCAAGAATTTCAATATACAGTATTTTAGTATCTACAAATTATAACCTCTAAAACTTGTTTAATTCATTGAAAATGGTCCACAATTACTGTGTTGACAAACGATTTTAATAAAATTCATCTATGTATATTTATTTCTATTATATAAATTGGGCGAAATCATAGTGTAAGTTCTTTAGCTTCAAATTACAACATAATTCTTTATTTTATATCGACGACATAATAAAGATGAAAAAAATTTGGCGACAGAAAAGGGGACTTTAGACCCTAAGAGCCCCTGGCTACGCCCTTGTAAGTTAGTTGCGTTCCAGAAATAGAACTTGTGCTTATTTTTGTTCCAAAATGATAAACAACAAAGCAATCCTGCCAATACTAATAGCTTTCCTTAATAAACGATAAAGTTATCCTACGTGAAATGAATTTATTGGAACAGATTAGTTTTCGGTGATTTAAATAGGTGGTCAATCATACGTAATATTTGCATAATTGGTTTTGGTAAAAGACACTGGATCTAAGTTTTAGTTTATGTAACGAACAAAACAATCAAACTGAGCTCTAAACTAAACGATACGCGTGTTACCGCAAGTGCTGAAATTATATAAAAATTTTGATATAAACTTATTGCAACATTCAGTAACAAAAATAACTAGAATGACTGTTGGAAGACGTCTAGTATCTTTCAACGTTAAATGCTGCAGATTACCTCTTACTTGTCATTTTCTATATGATATACAAACTCGCACATGGAATTGATAAAATTAAGTTTTCAAAACGGATTTGTTATATATTTTTGTTATGTTCGCGAGTGGACGTACGTTAGATGTCTTATTATATGCAAGTGGATTCTCAATACTTTGAGGAAAGTTAAATTAATGGTATAAGTTAAACTGCTTCACAGAAAGAATTAAAATATGTAGCAGTTCAAAAATTTAATAAATGTTCTTCCTATATATTTATAAAAAATTCTAGATAATATATAATTAAATGCACACATGTAGTGCATACGGGAAAATTGGGGAAAATAATGAGTTCCTAAGAATTTTGAAAGTTCGCCGCCCCCGCTGCCATCATCTAGCGTCCCAAACAAACTTACCTCCTGCACGTATGGTATGTGTTTCATACATGGAAGAGCTCTGAAGTCGTCAGGTAGGAAAATTTTTTTCGAAATTTTTGAGACCCAAAATTGAAAATTGCTCAAAATTTTCTCTCGCTTTGTGCCAATTTACCACCAATTTATCTCAGTATTCTCTCAAGTTTCAGGGTTGAGGGGGAGGGAGCGGAGCCTCGTGGATATCTGTCTACCTTCTAGAGGTGTCGGTGAGGCTTGGGGGGATGTGCGTGTAAGCTTTAGAGGGATAAACCCATTCCCATATAAGCATGTATGCACGGGCGTAGCCAGAAGCTTCTGCACGTAGGAGCACTGAACACTCAATGTGCTGGGGAAAAACCGGAATCTTTCGCGCTTAAACGTGAACATCTCATTTTATTCTTTTATGCTTCAGGGGCACTGATGCTGCATGGGGAGGAGGGGAAGTGGGCACGGCGTACCCATGCCCCTCTTGAGCTATGTCCCTATATGTATGATATATATCATATATGTAAATTCATAGTTCTACATACGGAAGCTTATAAGATAGCGTAGCTTAATGTTTTTATGTGCTTAAATAAGAAAAGCCCAAGAACAGTCGTAAGTTATAGCTGAAAGCAGTACTAATTAGCATGACTTTCAATATATGTACATATATATTGAATTACTTTGACCTAAATTTATATTGCTATATTTTCTTATAATTTTCTAGTATGTTTAGGTACGCGTTTTAGGTGCATGATAATTAGGATTCTCAAGGCGTTGTACTTACTTAATAAAGCCTATAAGCCCAATCTAGTGAGCAGTTTGCCTAAATATATAAATTGAAAAACTTTTTCCATGACATTGTTGTGCTAAGAGTCAATGTTGGCGATATTTGCATAAATACCGCTTTGATACAGATTGCATTACACACCAACAGCTTCATTAATCAGATTATAATCGGATTATGTAGCAAAAATTTACCTATAGCGCCCAACAAATTGTAGACACAGACAGTGCACATTACTCCCAGGCATTCGTAAATATAATGCTAAGCAAGATAACTTTTGGTAGTATGGCTTTAGACGTTTGAAGTTTTAAACATAAATTGAATTTATAGATAAATTTCGCTGCTGAAAAATGTTTGATACAACTACAAAATCAGAAAATATAGATATTTATTATAACTACATTTTCACTGCGAATAGCTTTTACTAAAATGTTCTAGCAGGGTGAAATAGTTTAATCGTGATAAGCTATAACAAATCAAGTACCGCACCGTTATTTATTAATAACAACCTTTGAGAAATTATTGTTTTGTTGCAAGCTGTGTTTTTGGAAATGTAGTAAGGAGAGTTAGAAGCGTGGAAGGACAATCAGTTTCGCTCTGAGCACCCCGCAACTTACTAACAAACACAAAAGCATTGACAGCGTTGGTAGACAGTTAAGATGCAGTGTACGCATTGGTTTTGCGTTTTCTCGAAATTGTTTGTTGATTTCAGTGCGAAGCTGGTTATAGCTCCAAAAATGTATTGTTGTAAGTAGGAAACATAAAAATAAAACAAAATCTTGTTATTCCTACTAAGTTTTCCCAAAGCATTGTAGCTAAGTCTAAACTTAAACATTATAGTCTAGGCCATTATAGTCAATGTACACAGACACCTCATGTAACATAAAGACAGTTCCTCTGCTGTTGCAATATACCTCTCAGCTATGCATTGCTGATGTCAAAATATTCTTTTGTAAACACTTCATTTGATTTTTGCTAAACTCAGTTAATATCGGAGATCAGGAACAAAAATGTCTTACAACCAGCTGAGCATGATACGATTGATCCTTAACTTATATAACACCGCAGCGATAATTGCTTTTACATTGCCGTTGTCGTTATGAAAATTATGTTGCAACAAACCGCACATGGTATGTTAATATCCATTTAATTAAAAATGTGTACTCGCAAAGCTCTATGAACAACTTGCATGATTTTAAACACCTTTTGAGCTTAACATTGCTGCTTATTATTTACATTACTATTATCGTTAATGAACACCAGCGCGCTCCCAAAAATTTACTCATATGGCACTAAAGCCCTCTCGCTCTGCCACACGCGCTGGCCATGGCGATTGAAGTTTGTTCCGCCTTTCCGCGCCCAGCCGGGCAGCCTCGGGGTCTAACCCGGGTCATGTAGCGATGATTTTGTAATTGATAATTGCTCCTTGATGCGGTATACAATTTAAAAATCATAAAGTTAACCTAGACACCATGTCAAGTTTTTATCTTGTGCTATATTCGGTACTGCTCACAACTATATGAGACGTAAAAGTTGATTGTCGGAAGAGCAATATAATGAATAAGCATGCATTATAAATCATGATTATGTTTCTATCAATTTGCTGTGGAACAATGAAAGGATGTGTTATTTTTTTACTTTGTTTCCGTGCTTAACTGTATCCCTAATCTGAATATTTTCTCACTGACCTAACAATTCTTGTCACCAATGTTGGCGTCACATAACCAGATAACTCATCGAACGCCGCTGGCTATTTGCAGAAATACATTTCTATTTGTTTTAAATGATAAAAAAATTTTGTGTTTGTTATGGTCACATGGGCAGTACATTTTTGTAAAATACATTATATTGGAGATTTTCCGTAGACCTACTGTATATTGCATGATTTTATGATAACTTGGACTTCTAGTGTCAGATCGTTTTATCAGTGTACGCATAAATAGGAAAAACTGCCGAACTCATTTTGATATTGACCGGTAAGACTGAAAATTTTTTCACCCTTTATTTTCTTCGACCAATAAAGAATTCTATTTATCTATCTTCATCCAGCAAATTTATATGAAATTTTTAAATATATAAAGCACAATGCTGTTTTGTGTATATGACATTGTAGTGCCGTTAGAAAGTCAAAATGTCATTTATTACGGAGTTAAGGCCAGCTCTATTATACAGAATTGTTATGCACTGCCAATATCCACACTATTTATCAGTGTACGTATAAATAGGAAATGCCGCCGAACTGATTTTGATATTAACCGGTAAGACTGAAAATTTTTTCACCCTTTATTTTCTTCGACCAATAAAGCATTCTATTTATCTATCTGCATCCAGCAAATTTATGTGAAATTTTTAAATATATAAAGCACAATGCTGTTTTGTGTATATGACATTGTAGTGCCGTTAGAAAGTCAAAATGTCATTTATTACGGAGTTAAGGCCAGCTCTATTATACAGAATTGTTATGCACTGCCAATATCCACACTATCCAAGTGAAATTTAGACCACAAGAAATTTACCTTAGACATGATGTGATATATACATCTGGTAACCATATTATAAGTGATATGTTCATGTCTTAATGTAATTGTTCAATGTTACTTTCAATGTTTTATTTGATGTGTACCACTAAACTAATACTGCGTCTTTATCCGTGTGTTCAGTTGATTATACTGTACCAAAATATGCATTTTAAATAATGTAAACTGTGATATATATACAATCCAAAAATCAATATTTATACAGCTAAAATAGGATTGTAACGCCTATTAAATTCACAGTTTCAGCAATTGTCGTTGTACTGATAACACGTGCTAAAACGTGATATTAAACCTACAATATTAGAAAAAATATGAGCGTTACTGACGTAATAAAAGGACACAAAAACGGATTTAGCTAATCAGTCTATAAGTTCATTATTTGTTATAGCATTATGACTAAGCTTTCCACTGTTATAATTTATTATAAATAAGTGTGTGTTGAACTTTACTAAAGTGCATTGTGCTAAGTTAGTATAGAACATGGTTTGTTATACTTTTTTTCGTTAATTTTTTTATTAGGTATTAATATAGTTGTCACAGGAACCAGAGGTAATGTTCGTAATTATAGTTTAAGATGGCAACCGCGCTGCAATAGCACAACAGGACATACATTTGTTTGCTCTTCCCATTATATATATATCGAGATAAGCTCAATATATATAGCCGGAAACTAAACTAAATGGAACACTAAACTTTACGCTGAATGCTGCAACATGGAAGCAGTTAAAAAATTTCACTTTGACTAATGTCCCGTTGCTCAACCCTGAAATATGCTACAAATCACTTGATCTCTGCCTAAATGATTCCTTGGCTGCAATAGAACCTTTGCTGAGCAGCGATTTTGCCGGAAAACGGTAAACCTATTTCGGGTCGCAGCTTAGAAATATGTAGACGATCAAAGCAATTTTATTTTCGTGATATATATTTCATATGGAAATTGAAATTCTGCTCTTTCTTAAACACGATTTAAAAATTTCGAAAATTTCCATATTTTTAATCATCAAGATTAAGGCATAAATAAATCTTCTTTGGTTTTATTATAGACTCCTAAAATCCGTAGCGTGCTGGACGCTGTGAAAATATTCGTTGGATAAAGGTTGTGATTTCATACTGTTACGTATAATAACAATAATTGCTCAGTGAACGAAATAGTATGCTCTACCAAAGCTGTGTATTACGATTTCCTAATGTCTCAAATTGGATGCATTGAAAATAAGGTCGATATTTCGGACATCCATATCCGTGCAACCCGCCACTGCGATACATTTATTTATAAAATTGTAGCAAATATGCGCCTGTTGTTCGCTTATGCGCCTTTGTAACACTTTCAATAGAATTGACGCATTATAAATCCATTCTTCTACTTTTATTATTATTAAATAACTAAATATATACTTCGCTGGGACCGTGGAATCAAAAATATATAAATAAAAATGACATTATAAATTGACATATAGTCAAATTATAGCAGATATTTCCCTGTTATAGATATAAAATACAAAGTTTACAAGATTGTTTCTTCGCAGAAATTGCTTGATAAATTTTGATGTTCTAATCCATATTACTGATTTGACAATGATACAGTAATAACCGTAATGGCATGAACAACTTTACATATACAGTGAAAACAATGATTAAATCGATTCAGCTACACCACGGCGCTACGTATTAAAACAATGAAGTTTTAGAGATTTTTTGTTACTAAATTTAACCCCGTCATGACTCCACGTATGTTATTAAAACGTTGTATACATTGTCTAAATTTGACCTTAATCGTTTAACACATTAGCTAGTTACTACGAAAGATTCAAAGCTTGAGCTGATTTTGGGCCAAATATCAGTTTTAAGTCTCATACATTTCTGCAAAAAAATGTGGAAGCAATGGTTGTGGTACATTATTTATGCCGCATAAAGGTCATATCCTTCGTGAAGACTTCAGCCACATTGACCCATCTTGATTATCAAATTCGAAATGATCGCCTTCAAATGTGGATTGATGTTTATATGAAAAAGATTGTTATATCTTTTCATATCAAAATATTGCATACACGAATACAATTCCTAAACACATGAACTAGAAAACAAGTTAGCTATATCCTTCTATCCGTTTCTGACTTAAACGCTATCGCAATAAAGCAAAACTATTCTATAAGCAAGCTAAAAACAAGATAATTTTCTATAAAACTATTGGATTTAAAAAATTATATAGCTACGAAATTTAAACATTGCACATTGTATATTTTCACAAACATAGAGCTGATAGACGATATCGTTGTGACTTGCTGGGTCATAACGCAATCAACTTTATATGAAATCGGTGATCGGTGGCTGCTTCCGTTCTGAAGATTACTTTCAATTCTCATTTTTTGTTCATTTAATGTTCATTGTAGTTTGGAATATATATAACAAACCAACTGTAAGAAACCTAGATATATGCTGTTCCTAACATATACGGGTTAGATAACACTAGTCGTTTACCGAAGTCAAAGATAACACTAGTCAAAGTCTGATTTTTTATAAACGCTTGCCAGGACATAGGATATGGTATTTTATTCTCAGTGGTAAAAACAATAAAGTAAATTACAGCACTATGATGCTGTTGCAATGAACACATAGGCATCCGTCACATGCGCTAATGCGGTAATGTATTTTGTGTTTATAGATAATTGTTGGTTCGCCCACTGCGATATTCAATAAACGAAGCGTATGTGCCATTTTTCAAATTGTATAAAATAGAAATTGAGAGATAATTTCGAAATTGGTTTAATTTTTGTTCGAAGCTGCTGAAAACGTTAAAAAAGAGAAAACACTTTAGTCGAACTTTGGCTGCACAAGACACAGCATCAATTGCATGCAATAGACAATTGGTATATACAACTAATTGTAATACCTTAATTAGCAACGTTAGTTGCTTTGTAATCCTTTGATGCTGCCAGTATATTTTCTTTGTAACCAAGTGTGCAAGAGTTGTAGTGATGCTTTTATAAAGCCGCACTTAAATTATTAGAATTTAGTTTTTGAATCATTGAATCTTTTAGATCCTTCGAGTTGCAATCTAGGAATGCTTTTATCCAATATATATATGTATATATGTGTATATGTATATATTTATCAGTGAAATACTTCCAGTGATTTGTATTAGTCTATTCTCTACAATACGAGGTATTTACGGTTGCAGTAAGTTTTCTGTTACTAACTTTCGCATAATCAGTTATCTATTGCCTGGAGCACTACACTTGATGACGGGAAGCTGGCGTAATTTAAGCACATTAACATAAATTAGTGTGTATAGACACCTGAAACTTAACTTAAGCACTGACTTGTGGTAAGAAACGCACGCAAACGAATGTAGACAGTTTCAGCTTTTCTTTTGAGCAAATTCTACCTTTAGAAATCAAAAACTTTCCAAAGATTTTTGTGGTTACAAGATTGAACGAGGTGGAAATATTTTCTACCGCAGCGGTTGTTATTAAGCAATCTGTATGACGTCTGTATTTTGGCTGTAATTGAGTGTATATAAAGTGTATTTTTCGCAAAATAGGCTCTGTTTGATATAGTTTAATAGCATTATCTAAAAGTTATTGATTGATAATATCATGATTATAATGTTATGACAAATATTCCATGTTTAGTTTGTGTCGTTGTATCATCATGATTGTAAGTCGAATGAGTTTCAGAGTGCAAAATTGAGTTTAGTTTGGAATATATATGATAAATATATATAAGTTTATGCTGCGAAAATCGTTTATCGTTCACGAATTTATTACAGGTCGTTTTAATAGTTATAATCGAAGATGTTCTGTATACCAAAGCTATTGATTAAAAAATATATTGTATAACATGTAGATACATATATGTAGCATATATACATATATATAATGTATTATTATTTCCAATTTTAAATTTAATCAAATTTGAGTTTCACGATAAAATTATATACATTTTACATAATAATATGTGTACAGTTTGAAAGATTTATTATAAGTTGTGCGTTTTTACTTTAGGAAACTTGTTTAATTTCTCGGACTGCAATTTCTGTGGTAGCATCAACGTGGGCGCGGCATTAGTGGCACAATTACTTTAGTAGACAAATTTTAAATCTTTTTCGTAGTTATGCCCAGCAATAACAAAATTTACTAGCGTAAGCATATTTAAACCAAATATTCTTGCGTTTAATTATATATTTAATGCAGAATTCATATATTTACTAAACGCCTCGGTTGACAAAATGTCAACTAGCATAGAAATTGGATTTAAATTAATCTTATTTGAAAACACAAAATAGCAAAAACAAATGCAATTTAGCAGATCCTTGAAATCTAGCTATGTATGTAATAAAAAACAGCTATACATTATCCGCAACAAAATATGCAAATTCGTATGGATATTTGCTTGGGTCGTCGGTGTCGGCCCTTTAGGTTGGACTCAGCCAACATTGGTACAATGCTACGGGACAATACATGTCACATAGCAGGATAATAGGTTATCCCTTGTTTTATAAAGCTGCGAACTTAATACAAAAGTTGCGTATATTCCCGAATTTAGTAAATTGAAGCCCCGGTTGGTATTGGAGGACTACTCTATAAATATATGGAACATGTCAAACATTTTGTCCCCAATAACACAGATGGTGAGGACTTGACATCTGTATCGTAGAATAAAAATTAAAGTTTAATTGTGAGC
This sequence comes from Trileptium ribeirensis, assembly GCA_030248225.1. Taxonomy (NCBI): domain Eukaryota; kingdom Metazoa; phylum Nematoda; class Enoplea; order Enoplida; family Thoracostomopsidae; genus Trileptium; species Trileptium ribeirensis. Next base: position 15,107 of record JASANE010010294.1, read on the forward strand.
CCAGGCTAAGCTAGGCTTAGCGAGACACTATATAATTATGCGACGAAGACATCTTGACATAATACTATATGACGGAAAAGTTGATATAATGCATCTATATATGTGTATATGCAGATACCGTTGGCTATAGTGCCACTTACAGCTGCAACAAGCTTCGTTTGCATTCACAAAAACTTGGGCTTCTACCTAAGTGAGGTCTGACCGCAAAATTACTGGATTACCGCATCTTGCAGGAGCATGTTCATTAATTTATGATTAACTCTGTAGGCCAATTTCGATTGTGGATTTGATAAAAATTGAGAGGCAGAAAATTCAGTTTTATCATATTTGAATTTGCTGATGGTACGTATATTCATTCGCCAATATTGAAGGAAGCACAACGCATCAGGGATGACAAGAAAATGGAAACGACTTAAGTTATGATATCTTCAATATCAATATAGAAATAATTTCTGCTTAATGCATGAATCCACATTAGGTTCGTAAACCTGGGTTGTTCTTTTGTCAAGTAAAATCGCGATCTTAAAAGCGATGAACGCACACAAATCATGATTTGCAGTTATGCACGCGTACACGATTTGCGATACAGCAACGCGTAAGCAGTCTTCGCGGTCACTATTTTACTATTTGGTATATCAATTTGCTCACCGCATACAAGTAAAATGTTGTTACCCATCGCACTTTACTTCTGTCTTACTGTAACACACAAATGGCTCAGCATGCCATTTAATGAGCGCGGACAAACGTGCCTAATGAATAAATGTGCTCGTACGCAAATTCCATTCAATATCATAGAGTTAATAATCGAGTTCGAAAAAGTGGAATACCAATGGCAGAAATATGAACGCGAATTTTTAGATGATTCACTTTGTGATTTTGACAAAAGAGCAATCATGATGTACGCACCTAAAATGGATTCCCCCTTAATACCAGAAACTTCAGAAATATTTTTGGGCTCTTATATAAGTTTCTGTCTTTTTGGACGTCTGGGAAACGAATTTGGCTTACTAAACATGGAGTTAAAGGTTAATGGTAAACTTCATTTCAATACCTAGCATATAGCGAGCTAACCTATCATTAATTTATTCAGACGCTTCTTCGTCGCCCCAAAGTAGGCACATTGAGGCACGCGTCCCTGCTTCCACTGATCAGACTGCAAGGTTCCATTAAGAAGCGCGGAAACTAGACAAAACGTACCTTTAGCAACGCGTATTCTCACCAAAATTCTAACTTATTTCTTGACCATTAACATTCCAGGACACCAATCAATCTTATGATGATTTTGCACTGAACGACATCAACCAATGTCTTTCCGAGAATACACTACAAGAGACAAACACATCTCTTGCCAATCTATAATGTAATGTATAAACCAACTTCATGTCTATTTACACAGGAAGATTCTAAGTTTATTTCCTATTTCTAGAAGTTACCTCATAACAGACACTATTTTTAGAATTTTCTCACAGCTTCTAGCAGATTTAATTGTATTTACTATTTCTAGTAGTCATCTCCATTCGTGGGTACTATTTATAGTCGTCGCGTCATAGGATCTACTATATCTTCAGTTATCTCATAGCAGCTGCCATTTCTAAGAGTTGCCTCATAGCTTTTCCGTTTGTAGAAGTTGACTCATACCAGCTACTATTACTACAAGTTAACACTTAGCAGCTACTATTTCTAGAAATTATGTCACAGCAGCTATAATTTATAGAATTAACCGCATAACCGCTATCTCTATAAGTTACCTCAGAAGCTACTATTTCTAACAGTTATTTCGCTGTCGGTACTATTACAAGGTCTTCCCCATCGGGGCCACAGTTTCTTAAATTTACCTAAAAACAAAAAAGTTTGTTGGTAATAGTATGATTATTGATAATAGTATAATACGTACAAAAAACAACAAACAAAAAATTTAGTAAGGGATTGTTCTACTTACAACTGATTAAATGTTTCTATCGTAGTTGAGAAAATTATCGGTATTAACTTTTTTCAGGAGAGTTTGACATGACCTGCAATTAACCGCAGAAATTAGAGGGTTATTATTAAAAAATTCGGATAAAGAGTTCCGTGCATCGATTATACACAGAGCGAAAGAATATTTTAATGTATTTGTGTCAAATTTTCGTTTCACAAGTTTTTTTAGAATGGTCTCTTGTATGAGTAACTGTAGATGACTGAAACAAACAAATTTTGACGTGCATCAATATCACGGCTCAAAGATTTATATACTATAACCAGGTCGCGACGTCAACGGCGTAGCTCAACTGGCTCCAGGTTTAGTTTTTTTGAGTGGTTGTGTATAAGAGGTGGCTTTCCACCCTAGTCTGCTAAATAGCATTGCTCTAAAGTATCGTTGAACGTTTTCTACTATATTTATATCACCCAAGAGACACGGACCTATCATTTGAGATGGATGCACCATGAGTGGTCTGACATAAGTAACATTAGCACGCCACAGAAGACATTAATGTTGCTAGTCAAAAAACATCGGACCAAAATGCTTATTAGTTAATATACGATATGCCTTTAGCAGATACATATAAAACTACAATGACTATTGGTTTTCAATTTTTGGTGAATTTTTACGCCTGAACCTTTACATTGAGTCACGTTGGGCAACAATTTACCACGTCATTTCTATCTGAATTATAATTTCATAAATAGAGGACCTTATATTTTGGTTCAGATTTTGAAACTTGCCACTTCGAAGCCCAGTTTTAAATACTTTGCAGTGCGTTTTGTAAATACATTTCCGGTTAGCTGTTTTTATCAGGAATACAAAGCACATTTAGTTTTACATCGTAAAACAAAAATTCCACAAAGCACGTTTCACAATTCATATGTAATATCGTTAATATCCAACAGAAATAAAGTGGACCTAATATACTGCTCTGGGACGCCTAATGAGACGTTATAAAATTTTAAAAAGTCGTTAATTTTTACACAAAATTTTCGGTTTGTTAAAAAAGATTCAATCCAATTCTTAATCTGGCCGAAAATGCTAAAAGATGAAAGATTGTGTATCATTTTGTTATGAGATATTGTGTGGAAAGCTTTTGCAAAATAGACGTATACCGTATCTACCCATTTGGCGACATCTACAGAAACAACCCAGTCGTTTACGCATTCTAATAACTGAGTAGACGTTTAGCGCTTTGCCAAAAAATCATGCTAATTAGATGATCTAAGTTTGTGTTCTACGATAAACTTTATTAGTTGTTGATCATTGATCGATTCCATTAATTTGCAACAATCCGATAGCAATGAGACCGGCCTATCGTTAAGAGGGTCTGCAAATGACAGATTTTTGTACAGCTACCGTATCAAAGCATAGTCAGCTGGAGGGCAAGGCTCCATTAACAAGATTGCTCGAAAATATGAGATAAAGGATATCATAAAATATTTCTGAGTTGCTTAAGGAACGAAATGGTAAAAACGGCGGAATAAATAACTGTTTTTGTTTTTTCAATTAACTCATAAATTCATGAACTATGGCTGGTGTAAATATAACCCAAGATAAATTAACGCCAGTTGGTGGATGATTTATAACTGGGATATTGAGAGTCATCAACAGCAAATGCATACGGAAACGTATTTGCCAATACATTTGAACAGGTTTCATCATCAGTCACAAGCTCACATACACTCTTTTCCATGGAACTAATACCGTTTTTTGGAAAAACACCTATTATTCACGTACTTGAAAGGTTTAGTCGTATCGTCGGAGCTGTGAATTTTGCGCTTGCTGTTCTTCCGAAACGTTGAAATAGTTTTAGAACATTTCTTACAGAAAATTTTATAACCATCGAAATAACCACGTTTCTTGCATTTTTCCATTGTTTATGCTTGTGTAATAAAAGACGCTGAATATAGATATAGCGATATTTTCTTTTCGAATTTGAGCTGTTACGGAGTTTATGAGATACATATAATGTACAAGCATAATTCACTATAATGCAAAAACAATTTCACTTCTATTCAATACTACAACCAGTGTGCAAAAGTTACTTAGATACCAATTTAAAGCTGAAAAAAAAATTGCTTTTTTTAAATTCAAAGCTAACACATCTGTTAGGTGAAGTAGCATAATTTTCTTCGTGACTTCGTGCATTGAAGTATTGAAAGCTCACTGTTACAAAACGTGAATGAATTTTGTTCGCATAGTTGTTATAGGCACAGATCATAACTGGTTTGTTGACTGTGCGGAGAGAATGAATAATCTATTCATGCGAATTTATTCCTGCTTGATGAACAACCCTAGTTGTTAGTTTAAAGCCACGACTGCTAGTTTGCACAGTATAGTCAACGTATGTATATTTCCGGTTTACGAAGACGTCCATTTTCACATAAGTAGTTCTTGAAAATGACCTATTTGCCATTAACAAAAACGAAACGGTCCGTGTTGTATTTGTCATGTTGGAATTCACGGTTTAGTTAATTAGCCTTGATCTGGAATGCAGTAAGTTGTCGTCTGTCGGATTCTGATACTCACCGTCGAATGTATATAAATGTTTTTGTACTGAGGAAAGTTGTTGGAGTTTCAATATGATATCTAGTTGACTGTAGTTCAATTTGACTTATGAAGCTTGCTGCGGTGTCACGTTAGGATTGGCGGTGACAGATTGTGCCAAAAAACATCGACAACATGCGATGAGTATGCTATCATTACCATTAATGCTGTTAGCGAATGAGACTAAAACCCGGCACACATGTAGTGTGTCCAATAGTCGCATTCGTCGAAGGCGAGGCACTTTTTATCAGTGGGTTACTGGCAGTCGACGCATTCGGCGATTTTAGTCTTAGCCATTCTTGGGCAATTGGTGGACAGGTGATGCTAACACAAAATTTGACAGCGAGGGAAGTTTAACGTCCTTAGACAATTTAGAAGCAATTAGTAATTTATGTTAGTGTCATGCCCCAGAAACGCATTGAGCTTTAGTCTTCCTCCTAAGAATGAATGCAATGTGGTTAAAACCTAGTAGAGTTACACTTTTTTGTGGATACTTCATAGACGCTTCTAGTATTCCTCGTTTAGAAGTTACTTCATAGCAGCTGCTATTTGTAGACCATACCTCGTAGGACACACTATTTCCAGAAGTTATCTCATAGCAGCTACTATTTGCACACAATGCCTCACAGGAGCCACTATTTCTAGATGTTATCTCATAGAGCTGCTATTTTTAGAAGTCACATCATAGCAGCTACTGTTTCTACACGTTACCTGACAACATCGCGTATTTCTAGAAGTTATGTCGTACCAGCTACTATTGATAGAAGTTACCTTATAGCAGCTACTATTGTTAGCAGTTTCATAGTAAAGCTGCTATTACATTCCTAGAAGTTATCTCGTACCACCTGCAGTTTCTACAAGTTATCTTATAGCAGCTGCTACTTCTAAAAATTATTTCATAAGAGCCACTGTTTCTGGAAGTAACCTCATAGCAGCTATTGTTTCCGAAAGTTACTAATTGTTTGTTATAAATGTCTAATGTTTGTTATAAATATATAAATACCCATTGTTTATAAAAGTTATCACATGGCAGCTACTATTTCTAGGATAGCAGTTATTTCCAGAAGATTTCATAGTGCCTACTATTTCGATTACTTATATTATTTAGTTGGTGCTATTTCTAGGAGTTGCCTCATAACATTTATTATTTCTAGAAGTCGTCTCATAGCAGCTACTGATTCTAGAAGCTTACAGCATAACAGCTAAAATTTCTAGACCTCATATCAGCTACTGTTTGTAAAAGTTGACTCTTAGCAGCTACTATTTCTAGAAGTTATCGCATAACCACCACTATTTCTAAAAGAACATCTTAGCATATGATATTTCTCTAAGTTACTTCATATCAGCTACTTGCTACTGTCTGTAAAATTTATCTCATAGCAGATATTAAGTTGCTTCATAGCAGATATTATTTCCAGACATTACCTTATAGTGCTACTATTTCTATAAGTTACCTAATGGCAGTACAATCATTTGACACAAACCACAATATATAATAGTAAATATAAAATTTGATACTGGTAATGTGTCAAATTACTACAACTCCATATAACATTGTTTATGCAACATTTTTCCATCAGATCTGAATATGATTTAACCAAATCAAACATATAAAAAATTGTAGCTTAACATTATTTTTGATGCGTTCAACTCATTTCCAAACACATTTAACTTTAATTTTCGTCTTTCATTAATTCAAGTATCTATATTTGGTGTCTTTATTAAGAACTTTGTGTAATCTAGGATTTAAATTTAAATACAGTCGTTATAGACAAAATATGGTATCGTAGTACGTGATTATTATGAATTTCCTAAAACATGAATTTGTTCATTACCGTTTAATGCATGAATTATGTATTTTGTGTACTGATGAACAAACGTTTTCAGCAGAGATAAATTGAACATGAATCGATCGATCCGATGCGAGCCTCGTACAATATAGCCACTGCGCTATTTATCTCCTATTGCTCGGTTCCGTAAGGGACGAGCTATATCAAACGTGTATCAACACATGTGCAAACGTACGCCACACGACAAACTCAGTTACCACATCACTTCGCAATGCACCCTGCTTAGTTTATTTATTAACGTTACGTACTACATGGTTGCGATAGCTGTATCTATGACATCTACGGCAGCAAAATTTAGGCTGTTCAACGTATTTTTTTAATTTTAACTCTTCGTGGTATTCGAGCAATTTAATATTAAACAGTAAGTTACAAAACCAATTATGTAGACAATATATATAATATTTATTATCAATATTAGTCCAATATCTAAATTATACAAATATAAATTAGTAATCTCAACCCGCAACGCAAACTAATCTCAAAAACGAGTCAAGACAGGCGGTGAAAAACATTGATATGCTTGACTGAAGATAAAGTACAAACTGTCTGATTCTACACAGTAATACACAACAGGAATCGCGTAATTTCGGTGTGAAGAGAATGCATATAAATTGCATTATTGCAGCGAATTTAGATATGTATAATATTTTGATCGGCGACCGAATACGCAACAAACCTCTACTTTAATTTTACGCTTAAACGTCTGCGATATTCTCACACGATCGACAAAGACTAGTTGTTTAGAGTTTAAAAGTTTTCGGTAACTGAAGTCAATGAATCAATATTTGTATATTTTAGGCTGTATTATTCTGTCTTTTCTACCACAGCTGCGATGCGGTGACTCCCTGTTAACCTGATGCCAAACTATGCATTATAAGCTTATTTTTACCATATTGTGCTGTTTGCGGCATGGTGGATCGCGTTATAAATTAATTATACAGCCGAATTGCACTACATATCGAACAAAACCTTTTGGTAAACTAAACATAATTTTATTGAGACCACATTTAATTCGGAACAAAAGACATCGTGTAAACGAACCAGAAAAAAATTATCATGCTTACCAGAGTAAAGGTGTATTGAGCAAGCTCAACCGGATATATTATTTCCGAAAACACAAATAATGTATCATGTTTACGGGTTATGCAAACTCAACTTTACTTTGCATTTGGTCGTGCTGGAACGTCAAGCAGCATCTATATCATATTCTTATTACTTAAATTTTTATTTTACGATTTCAAACTTAAAAGGAGTACATTATCCACTACTATCGGTGCCACGGGAGACTTTTTCCAAACAAAATGTTCTCATCTAAAAAAATTTGTTTAGGTGAATTTTTTGGGGGATTTTTGTGCATGTGGGAAATTGTTCAGTAGATTTCTCACCTTTTAATTGATCCAGTTTGGTAGCGCAACGAATTTGTGCGTCGAGTTTTAGCCCACACATGCGAAAGCGGGCCCCTGAATTCTTGGACCCCCTGCAGTCCTGGTTTACCTGTCCTGCGGTACCACCTCCTTGAAAATTTTAGAAAAAATCTGTAACAATAGGGTTAAAATTGTCAAAATAGGGCTAAAATCGGCAAAATAGGTGCTCGGCCGGGGTCGTCAACTTTTACGAGAGGGCGTCGAGGTCCTGCCCCGCCGAGCTAGGCTGCCTTCTCAGTTCTCGCAGCGTCAGCATTTATATTTTCAGACATACTACGACAAGTTTATTGTTTCTTGGATGTTTCCAGCATGGGTGCCTGCACCCATTTTATTATTCGTCGCTCTGGCGCGTCCCCAAACACTACAGCCACGAAGCTACAGCTGTCTGCTTATAGTTTCGTCACCATCTTGTAATGGTTTTCATTAATATGAGATAAAGATCTTTTGCGTCAGAAATGTTTTCATCCAACAATACGGTATTTGAACCGTAACCAGCAGCTTTTTCACGATTTCTTGCTCCAATCTTAAATCTTGATCTGGATTGGTTGAATATATACACAAATATGTCTGTGAATAAAAGCTGGCGCGCAGGTAAAATCTCAGAATTAGTTGCCCAAATTCCTAATCTTGACTTTTAGAGTGTCCTCTACATATATATTATCTGCTTTTTTGGCATTATATTCTTTTATTTTTTGTGCTGTTGTGGTTCGGCAAATAGACTATTACCATCTGTACGAGTCGCTTATGCTCTCTTCAGTGCCTGATAATAAGTAACTGAGCGATAGAAAAAGCAGTATCCACATTGTCTGGTTTCTTTAACAAATTTCGTTAAAGAATTTACGAATTTATGTTAAAAAATTAAACGGATTTACATTATATACATTTGTTTGCGAGAAAAAGCTAATCCAATTTCAAAGCTATTAAATTTTACTGATCTGCCGTTACCTAATTATAATTCCTTGGGTTATTGCAACTGTAACTGCATTTCCCGGCTAGCAATAATCCGCATTTCCGGTATGCCCCTTAACAATTATGCATGTGGCTCCCATATCGGGTATTGCAAAATAGGATGGTTACTGTGCTCTTCCTAAGTTCAATCCCACATGATAGCGTGAAATCTGTGTTGTGGTTTGGCAGACACCGCCTCATTTCTTACTTCGATGTCAATCAACTCCATTGCCGATTCTCACACCACTTTAGATTTAGATTGCGCATTGACGCAACCTGTTTAAAGTGTGTCCAGTCATCGCACCTTAATTCGACCTATTTCCGAAAGCATACATTTCACGTATGTATTTCATGAGGACCATTTTAAATGATTTCTTCTTTGTCTGCATTGCTTTCCTGTTTTGAAATGGGACTGCGACCGGACATCGAATCGAAAACATTTCACGTATTTCATGAGGACCATTTTAAATGATTTCTTCTTTGTCTGCATTGCTTTCCTGTTTTGAAATGGGACTGCGACCGGACATCGAATCAAAAACATTTCACGTATTTCATGAGGACCATTTTAAATGATTTCTTCTTTGTCTGCATTGCTTTCCTGTTTTGAAATGGGACTGCGACCGGACATCGAATCGAAAACATTTCACGTATTTCATGAGGACCATTTTAAATGATTTCTTCTTTGTCTGCATTGCTTTCCTGTTTTGAAATGGGACTGCGACCGGACATCGAATCGAAAAAATTTCACGTATTTCATGAGGACCATTTTAAATGATTTCTTCTTTGTGTGCATTGCTTTCCTGTTTTGAAATGGGACTGCGACCGGACATTGAATCGAAAGGTTTGAGCTTAAGTGGCTTTAATTGAGGAACTCTCTTATAAAGTATTCAGGGAATATAAGCATTCAAGTTTTCTGGGTCTTAAGCGCATGATAATTTTAAGCTCAATAGCAGTACTGCCTAGATTTCAATTTGTTACGTTAAGTAGGAAATCACTCGAAAACTACTAAGTTATAGGACCGATACTTGTAAAAGGCATAATATGATTAAAAAGTTTGAGCCTATAAGGTATCAGCATTCTAAATTTAAAGTTATTTATTACAGTTAAATTTTTAGATTATTTTGCACTCAACGCTTGTATTAACCCTCCTTAGCGATAGCAGGTTGAATGGAATGTTGCAAACAAACTAGAGATGAGAATTTGTGTTCTAGGCTCGGCTCTGCTCCGCTTTGCTCTGTAGCCGACATCCGAGCCTGCTATGATGTCTGAAGGCCCAAGTCAAGCTTGATTCTAAGATTTGTTCGTGTGTCCGAAAAACTGGCGTCGACTCCTAAAAGCTCTTTTATAAAACAACAAACATAATATAACAATTGCCAGCCAGGCGGAGAATGACTTGCTATCGAAAGAGCCGAGCTAAGCCATACAACCCAGCCAAGCCGGACATGGTTCGGAAAGAGCTAAGCTTGAGCCTAAAAACTTAACTTTTTCTTACCTCTACAAACTTCGATAACTGCGTAGGTACTTATATGGTAGATATGTTTTGTTATCCCCTAAGGCACCAAACAAACCCCAAGCCATTAATAAATATCGCCCTAACGGCTCATAACCTCTCCTCGATACGCGTGGTATTAAATTTTGGGAAAGGCAAAATTTGGCAAAAATTGGTAAAAATTATCATAAATTTATAAAAATGTGGAAAAATTTAAGCAAAAATAAAAGAAAATTTGTGGAAATACAGGAGAATTGGGCAAAATTTTAACGCATTTGGAGGAAATTACGGGTTCCGAAAATTTCTTCCTCTCGTCTTACCACCCCCCCCCCCCCCCGCAGACATCCTCCCCCGCCCCAACACTAAGTAGGCGGACCTCGTGCACCTGTCTACTGATATGTAGACTCCGAATATTTGATATCGATAGCACCCACAATGAAGTTATAATCAATTACAACTATATTTATAATATTATTTTAGACTTAAAGCCTACATATTTCTATATATATATTCTTAACCAATAGAAATATAAATGTATACTGGAAGACGTGATAACTGTAATAAAAGTATTTTAAGCAATTATAATCATAACCTGATTGATATAACTTACTACCGATACTTCATATTCTTAATAAAGGCTGCGTGAACCGATGCATTTCCAACTTTATAAACACCTCTTAGCGGAATAATGCACAAAATATACAACTGTTAAACTCGTTTGAAACTTGTCACGTTGGTGCGAGATCAAGTTAGACATTCATTAAAAAATAATTGAATTCGAGTGGAATGAGAGAGCGAAGCGAGCGAGTGGAACGAGAATTTTCAATTTTGACTCTGGAGGGGGGGTTGAGGAGGTCCTTTGTGTGTGTGTCGTACCTGGATCTCGATAAAGGCTGGGCGGATTTTGGTATAGCTCATTCGAACCACAATGGTCGCTTTAGGTGTACTGACGGAGCCCGATTTTTGAATTTTTTCCCTTGGGTAAAGTTATGGGCAAAATGACGTCATTTTGGCCCATTTTTCGGGCACCCCTCCAGTTTTTGCGACTTTTCTTCATAAGTAAAGGAGGTATCCAGAAACTAATAGGCCTATTCCATGTAGCTTTACCAGGGCTTTCCAATGATATATAACAAGTTTTTCAACTACCTTCGAATCTGGAGTCTATAAGCTTATATATAGTTGGCGCCAAATTTCATATTTGGTGAAAAGTCGTGGGAAATGCACCTAAATGTGTGCTTATTGTTGTTTTTATTGTCGGATCTGGGGTTTTCTGGTCCAACAAGCTGATTGTCAGTGTCAAAAATATTGTGTGGCAAATATTTTTCACACTTCTGCTTCATACTTGGTATGAAAAATGAGATTTTTCTCAAGTGTCGGTTTGAATTCTTTAACGTTCTTTTCACGTCAATTTAGGGTTTTATTAAATTATTAAATGGTTAGTTCATTGTTTTTGTACTCGTTGTATGATGTTTTGTCTACTGTATACGTTGGCTATAAAAAGAGGCGGGCGTAACTATGACTCATCACTCACGGTTTATATAATGCTGCACCTGCGTACTGTGTGTAGGCTTTGTTTGTGTGTGCTTTCTACAACAGTCTTCGGGGGATTGTTCTTACCATTCGAGTTCTGGCTCGCAAACGAGCTTCACTAGTTTATATTTATTTATGCCGATTTTTAATAAAAACTCCATCATTTAGAATATTTGATGCTAACAAAAATTCATCACCACGATATATATATCCAGCAATTCGAAGACTGATTTGTATTACCGAAACAGCAATATAAATATTTAGTGTTGAAAGTGAATAGTAAAAAGCTGCAATGAACGCTTCTTTCTCTATGCGACGAACAAATATCAGCAGGTAAAATGTTTCACCAACACTAACCAAACATTTTCCTGCCTGGTATCAGTTTGCTGCTTATAGAAGACATCCGATGAACGACAATTAACACTCGTGGTGTTGCGAAATTTTATAAATAGGTGTGTAAATAAATTCAGGGTAAACTGGTCCAAAAGTGGTATATAACGTTATTTAATCAATATCGATTAACGAACCATGTGAGAACCAATAAAACTAGGAATTTAACATTAATTAATAAATTAACTGCTATAGAAGACATCCCACGAACGACAACTAACAATTGTAGCGCTGGTGTTGCGAAATTTTATGGCTAGGTATGCAATAATATTCAGGGTAAACTGGTCCAAAAGTTTTTAAACTATAACGTTTTTAATCAGTAGCGATTAATGAACCATGTGTTATAATCGATTAATTAATAGAATAAGCGCAAGTATATATATAACCAATAAAAATACTTTAATTAATAAATTGAGCTGCTAACCAATAAATAAGAACGAGACTAATAATTCTTCGAGCATAAGGTTAAGTGCTTTGTTTGAATGCAAAACATCACTGCCAGTTGCGAAGTCATATATATATATAATTATATATAATGACTATATATAATCATATTATATATAATTATATTATATATATAATATTATATATAATTATTATATATAATTATATATAATGACTATAATCATATTATATATATGATTATATATAATCTTATATGATTGACTGTCATACAAGGTGTATATTAACTAAAATAGATTGGTATGAAGCTCAACGCGTGAAAGTTTAAAGTTAGAAGGCGTTTATGCTGCGTTCGACTCGTGCTACAATAAAATCGCCATAAAATCAAGTATCGTGCAATAGCTGTTGTGCAATAAGACGCGACGATACGAAGTCAACCTTAAATACCGAACAAATAAATAGTTCATCAAGAACAATCGCTTTATTAACCCTTTAATTCTTAATGTTGTTCCTGAACGTTGTGCAAGTGAAAGCATTATATATATTACTGTAAGTGGTTTTGCCGTATATGTTTGATCTTGCATTTTATTGCGTCGTTCTGCGAAGATTAATCATGATCCGAGGAAGAGCTTCGACTGCATACATCAGTGATTCGCGCATTTAATTCTAAATTGAGTGAGGATCGGTGTTCCATTCTGCAACAAGTTGAATATCGCATTAGCTAATTAATCAAGCGATGATCCGAATTTTAATTAACCTTTAACGCTTGCAGTTGAAGTTGCTCGACGACAACCAATTATATACGCTGCAAAGCATTGTACTAATTGAAATCATCGTGTGGTACGATTGTTCGCTCGGTTTGCAAAGAGTCAACTGTAAGAGCTTGCTAGTTCAAGGTTCCAAATATGGCGGACTCCTATAAAAGGTTTATCGTGGTACTAAAGAATGCAAACTAATACAGTGTATACTAGACCAAATAAAGGGCTATTAGTGACTTCCTAAAAACATTGCCTGTAAGGCGTTGTGAAGCGTGCGCTCCGAGATGCTGAACATTCCTTTTGACTAGTCAATGTATAAGCATTTCATGTACAACGTGCCTTTCTAAACCTGTTTGCGAAATCTCACCTTGCTTTTGTGGCTAAATATATCTAAGCTTGTCACATAAGCGGATGGGATTCAGCAAATGGTGCGTCGTTTAAATTTAATATTATGTATTATTAGCATCGCTGAATGCGTACGGTTTAATTTGGTCCACATTGTTAATGTGTGACGACACAAAATTCCGTTTATTATCGTAAACATTGTTCAAACAAGCTACGATTAATGCCATTTTTTGCATCAACATTCCAGCCATGTATGCGATACAACTATAATTGAATATCTGCGGTGACTGAAAGCACCGTATAGCACGTCTGATAATTTAAATTATTAGTATATAGTCAAGGTCAAATTTTATACATATACTTGAAATGTTCATAAATTCATCATTAGCTCAACGCCTGAAGATAACGTCAATAATTTTAAATGTAATAGTTTTTATGTGGTATACTAAATATTTAACATCGCTGATTAAAAAAGATATTTTTGCGAACAGCAATGTAATTTTTGCGTGTTATAGTAAAATATAAAAACAATTTATCGAATACTTTACTCTAAATTTTAACCAACAGTAAATGCTTAAAACGTCTATTTAATTGTACTATTTCCAGATTTTAACCATGGTCGGAAATTTGCAGACACTCTCTTGATATACGAAATCTCTGAATTTGTACTACGTTTACCCGTATTTTCGGAGACATGGTTTGTGATAAAATAAATATGTGAATTAGGTATATAATGTCTGCAATTCGCTCGTTAGTGGGCGAATTTAGCTCATATTTCCCAAAATTATGTAAGTAGCGTGACACCATTCCACACAAATAGAAGTGTAAAGTTGGCTAGAAATATGTCAATTTATGAACTCCAATCTTGCAAAATAAACCACAACCAATTGATATTTCTAACTCGTAAGATGTGATACTTTGGAAAATTTTTTACGCTATTAAAATTTAAAATTTTAGATTTTATAAAGTGTATCATATATACCTAATCTACATACGTTCGTGCTTTATATAGCCAATATTTGTATGTCTTTCAAATCAGCAAAAAATACTCCAGATCCAGAAATTCGTAATCAGTGCTACACTAGATACTCGACATATTTTAGATGGCAGCAATGAGATGTACGTGGTGCAACAACTTAACAGGGACATAGTTATTGCTTAATATAACAATTTCGAAATCCAATTTCAATAGTTTAGACTCTAATTTTATGATTTAAAATGCAGCTAAAGACTAATTTGGTAGACTAAGAATTTTTCGTTACCGTTAAGCTTATGTTATTCAAGGTAATAACAATCATTAACTCACATAATTTTCTTTGAATGTTTGGCCAATTTGTTGATATAGATTTAAAATATTTTAAGTAATCAATTTTAAGGTGATAAAAGAGCATGGACTAGGACTATTTATTTCAAATTTGCCTTCGCTTTGTCTGGAATTTTTTTGAAACGCTTTTCATTCAAAAATTTCGAGGACAAACATTACAGAGAGGGGTCTCACGCCGTTCCCTCCTACCAATCCAGAGATCAGGGGTTCAGCTCACGTCGGTACCTTTTTTGCGTTTTCAGAAAATATATGCACATCGTCGCATAGCGCATAGACACATAATAATGTTAATAGAGCACTACTTCTTTTCATGATTTATCAAATATTTAGCTTTGGAATGGCGTTTTTCAAAAATATTTTTTTATTTTTGTATGTACTCGTGCATAAGCGGTGAAAATGAAACATTACAAAGGTAAATATATTAAGACAGAACATGCAATTTAGCGGTCAGGGGGAACAAGAACTAAATGCATCCGCTTTGTACCAAATGGAACCGAAAATACCGCAAATTCCAGGCCGCCAACGTTCCCCAATTAGAAAAAACATAAATAATTTATGTATTTTTCTGGGTAATTGTGATATAATTTTTTTCATCTTTGTATTTACTCGTGCTTCAGCGGTGAAAAGGAAGCATTACATAGGTAAATTTATTAAGACAGAACATGCAATTCAGCGGCCAGGGTTAACAAGAACTAAACGCATCCGCTTTGTACCAAATGGAACCGAAAATACCGCAAATTCCAGGCCGCCAACGTTCCCCAATTAGAAAAAAACATAAATAATTTATTTTTCTGGGTAATTGTGATATAATTTTTTTCATTTTTGTATGTCCTCGTGCTTCAGCGGTGAACAGGAAACATTACAAACCTAAATTTTAATAAGACAGAACATGCAGTTAAGCGGCCCGGGGGAACAAGAACTAAACGCATCCGCTTTGCAGCAAATGGAACCGAAATTACCGCAAATTCCAGGCCGCCATTGTTCCCCAATTAGAAAAAAATCAATTATTTATTTTTCTGGGTAATTGTGATATAAAATTTTTTTCATTTTTGTATGTACTCGTGCTTCAGCGGTGAAAACGAAACATTACAAGGGTAAATTTATAAAGACAGCACATGCAATTTAGCGGTCAGGGGGAACAAGAACTAAACGCATCCGCTTTGTACCAAATGGAACCGAAAATACCGCAAATTCCAGGCCGCCACCGTTCCCCAACTAGAAAAAACATCAATAATTTATTTTTCTGGGTAATTGTGATATAAATTTTTTTTTCATTTTTGTATGTACTCGTGCTTCAGCGGTTAAAAGGAAACATTACAAAGGTAAATTTATTAAGACAGAACATGCAATTTAGCGGTCAGGGGGAACAAGAACTAAACGCATCCGCTTTGCAGCAAATGGAACCGAAATTACCGCAAATTCCAGGCCGCCATTGTTCCCCAATTAGAAAAAACATCAATAATTTATTTTTCTAGGTAACTGTGATAAAAAATTTTTTTGAAATGGCTTAACTCAAGACTGACGA